>ML832726.1:41209-52433 GCA_009831015.1 Picea engelmannii
TAATTTTCCATGGTTTTTCCAAAAACGAGATTTGCTATTTTAAAAATGATTCGCCCAAATTCTATAGGATAAAATTATTTTACCTTAAAAATCGCCAAAATTTTATAAAAACTATATAAAATACTTAGAAATTTGAATATTTTAAAAAAAATATCGCCAAACATTTATAATTGACATATGAAGGATTAACAATATTCGCCAAGGTTTCTACATTTTAAAATAAATTTCCATCCTTAAAATCATCCCTGACACCAAGATGTAGGAAAACGCCATGTGCTTTGACGAAGTACAAGATGCGACCATTTTCTTGAAGAGAAAAAAGACTTTGTTGGCATCATTTTCAGTCTTGTATAAATTTGTTTTCAAGATTGATGGTTTTCTTGGTTTGTGACAAGATGTCGCAGGAAAATTTTTGTAGCCATTGTAGAGCGGATTGTTTTGACGCCAAAAAGTTCACAGGAGGGACTTGACTCTTAGTGGGAAGGCTGGCAGTCTTCCAAGTACAAAGAGAATAGTGGGTCAGCAGCAGCCAAAGAATAGTGGTTGAGGGACATAGCCAGTTGCAGTCCAAGGCATGTCAAGGTATCCAGGTGATTGTCAAAAAGACTTTTTCAAGTAGAATCAGTTGATAGAACTTGGAAGTAGAAGAGAATTGAAGCTCAGGCAGATAATCATAAGCTTTTATGGGTCCAAAAGCCTTTCAGTGAGAAGGTGTGATCAAAATCTGGACCAGGGGTCAAAATTTTGCTCAAAAATCAAAGTTCTCAGAATTGACTCAAAATGAACAAGTGCGTAGCCCTTGTCGTCATGAACCCAACGCAACTCGAACGGGTTCAAACGGACATCGGATGAGTGAGATATCATGATCTGTTCGATTCACCAAACATGCAAAAAAAAAATTGCTGACTGTACAGTCCATACAGCTGACGTGGCAGAGGCCATACAGCTGACGTGGCAGAGGCCATACAGTTGACGTGGCATGTTCATATGCTGAGGTGGTAGTTCATGATATGGAAATCGTTTATTGGCAGATGTGGACGAATCTTGTTTCGACATGTGGCATCATTGTAGCAAATGGTTTGGTGCCACGTGGCCCAGGCGTGGGATGCCACGTGGCACCTTTGTATATGGTGTAGTTCAAAATATTATGGAGTCTGTGGGGATCGAACCACGGACCTCCCCCATGGTTCTAAGCTTTGGCAAAGGCCACTCAACCGATGCGCCATGCAAGTGTTTCTTAACACTATACCTTTGGCATTATATTTAAGTTTATGCTATGGTACGTTTGGTAGGCATCCAGGCTGGGGCTTAGCCCCAGCCCCCGGTTTCTATGTGTGCCATATGACCTGGCCATATGTAGGTTCGCGCGCGTGGATTTTCCAACAGTTACAACACGACAACCCTCAGTTCTATGTACACTCCCATATGACCCTTTGCCACACGGATTTTGCATGGGATTCGCGCGGGAATTTTGGATACATATACCCACGTGCTTGGACACTTGTCCATTACCCATACGACTTTAAACTTGGCCTTTTTGGTGCGCAGGGACGTGGTCACATGGCCCATGTGCCCAACGCCTATGCGGTTTGGGGGCCAGAAATTCGTTAACCGTTCTATAGTTGCACCCGTTTTTCGGTTATGCACCCAGTGCTAGGTTTTAGCACGGACATGAGCGTGTGTGCTAGGTTGGACACACAAAGGTGCATTTTGGCGAACCAGAGACAACAAGATTGAAGGAGGAAGATGGCAGGAGGCCTAACTTCTTCATTTTTTGGCCAAATGAGGTGCCGAAAAAGCCCAGCTAGGGGTTTTTGGATGTTCTGAATCCATTGGCACTATTTTCAAAGGCATTTGAAGACTTATTTTTCAGGTTTTTCACCATTGAAGTTTCAGAGAGCTCCAGGGAGCTTGAAGCCCTCATTGATGGAGGTCATGATCAGATGAGCCCAAGTCTGTTTTCTATGACTGAATAGTCATTTTTGGATAATTGTTATTCTCTGAACACATTGGGATAGGTTTTAGAGGCATTTGAATAATTTTACAGGTGTTGTTTCCACAAGGAAGCTCAGGGAAGCTCAAGGCCACATGTAGAAGAGGTCATGCCCGGATAAGCCATGATCCGTTTTCAGAGTTCTATCAGTCAATTCTGGGGTTTTTATGGATTCCGAACCGAATGGTGCAGTCAGTAAATCCATTGGAGTTGAGAAACATCTTGTAAAAGAATCTTTGACAAACTAATCCCAAAGAGCCTAGTCCATTGAAGGAGGCTCAAGGAGATGTAGCCCAGTTGGGGGTGAACTCCTTTATTATCTTGTTATTGTTGTGAGTTTGCTGGTTTATTTGTTGCAAGTTATGTTTATTGTGTATTTGTTTAAAACACATATTTAATTTTTTAAAGACCTCACACATAAACATTTAAAAGAAGCATGAACCTAACACATAAAACCTCTTGCATAACTAAGACATTGAGCAAGGTCCTGAAAAGTTTTATTTTAATGGAATAGAGGGTGCTTGCATAGCAAAATAGGTCAGCCCCCTATTTTCAGATCATTTTCTCATGGACAAATTAAGAAACATCCATTTCATTCTATTAAATAGATCATTTGGCTTGTCTGTCTCTATATGTGTTAGGATAAATAAAGTTATAAGTGGTGGATAAAAAACCCATATAATTTTTTTTTGAAAATGTGTTCTGTTAGCACTCATTTTTTTATGGAAATTTTAAGTGTCTTTAGCATCCTTGTGTTAAACTTTTGAAATATTTTTGCTCATTTGCCCTAGTTCATAAATTCCAATTTCCTCATTGAGTTAGGAATAGTCTTAATTCATAAATATTTTTCTCCAAAGACCTATGGCCTTTGTCTTTTTAACCTGCATAACCAAAAAACCAATTTTAGTAGTTTTTCCTAAATCTTTATTTTATTGAGTTCCCTATGGCTTTATTTTAGTTGTCTTTTCAATAAATTAGTTTATTGACTTTGATAGAAGATGTGGTGTGTGTTTTAAAGTGGCTTAAACCTAGATCACACTATGTATTATCTTACAAGTCAAATCTATCCTAAGACCAAGCCACGAGTCAAACCACAATCTCAAGCTACGAGCCAAACCATAAATTAAGCCAACATTCTAGTTGTTCAATGCTCGGTGAAATTGCAAATGCCTAATTTGTAGGATGCATGCACAGGTGCCATGATGAGATATCAATGCAGTATTGTTTAAAGATTCTATAGGTGTTGAAGAACTAAATGTAGCCACTATATATACAATGATGTTCCCAAAATTCTCACCCATTCCATCGTTTTCATGCATGGATGTGCAGAGTGCAGTGCGCTTCCAAATCTCCTGGGCGTTGTGTTTCCTCCTGGGCACTGTAAATTTCCTATGTGTTGCATTTTCTCCTAGGCGCTGTAAATTACATGGGCACTACCTACTCTCCTGGGCATTGTGTATTGAACAATGCACTACCTAATTTCAGGGAGGTGCTACCTAATTTCTGGCAGAGACAAAATTTACATAGAGATACACCATAATGGACCTACCTATTGGCACCTGGAATCAAGGAGTTCGTCTTATCATTCTTGTTAATGGTTGATGATGTGGAGAAGAGATAAGACCATATGTGGCAGCATTAAAGGAATTTTATTCCATTCTAACAACTATGTAACAGGTGGTGGAGTATCCCAACTTTCCAGATTATTAAGCACAAAAATCAACAGATAGTTCTAGAATCAAGGGAAGTCGAGATAGCATCTTAGTGAATGGATGATGATGTGGGAGATAGACAGAGATAGCAGCTGGAAGCATGATGACATCTACAGACACATGGAAAACAAGGAGCTACATAACAAAGTAGGATCATCAAAATGGCAACATGACTTTCTTGTAAAATTGGCAGTTCAGATTCAAGCTCAGATGACAGAACTCTAATCTGAAGGAAATACAATATGAAGATCTGTTCTCTACAGCCTTCAGATGAAAATCATGCACCTAAGTTGGCATGCAAAGCCTGGGAGCTCAAGATTTTACATATAAATAGAAGGTTAATGCAGGTATCAAATACACAGCTGGAACATCATTTCAAGCAGAAGATACCAGCGGTCCAAGCATTCTACAATAGCGAGGCTCCCTATCTTTCTCATGCTCTATTTTTGTTTGCATGTATAAGATTTGTTTTTGTTGTTATTCTTCCCTCCACTTACAACAATTGTCATCGGAAAATTTCATATTTGAAGTACACTCCTCGACACTGTCAAAATGCTTTTATCCCAAGTTGCAAGTTTCAGTGTACGCAACACAGTGGTGCTACCTAAATGAGTTACCTTTTTACTTGCCCAATTGTGAAATACACTACTCAGGCTGCTACCTAAAGAAGCTACCAACAGACACCAAGGATCCAGGAAGGTCATGTCAACAACTTTTTGGATGGATGATGATGGAGAAAATTGCAGAAGTAGTAGTTGGCATTTTGAGGACAACTACATGATCCTAAAAGACACATGGAAAAACAGGAGTTGCGCAACAAAAGAGGATCAAATCAGTTTGAAGCATGGTTGGATTAGTCACCAACATTTTCCTATTTTATAGCATAGGTTGTTAAATAAGTTGTTAGATCAAATAAATATTTAGAGATTTTCAAGGGAAGGAGGCCAGCTTGTACCTCCAGCTATTGCCTCCCTTTTTGTTATAAATAGATAGATCAGTTCCTTTAGTGTGGGTTCGAATGGTTGAGTTCAAGCTCCCGAATTGTAATTTTTTGAGCAAATTACTGTGAGTTGGTTATGTATTTGATTTGAGACATGTTTGGTTAATAGAAATCAACTTCTTATTCCAGCTTATTTGCTTTTGATACTAAAGTGTTCATGCTTTGAATGATTCACATGAATGGTTGTGGTGATATTATGATGTATGTTTGATTATTATATTATCATGGTATTTCTTTGGTATCCCTAAGTTCTGAACTCAAGAAGATCTTGTGTTAAGACTTTTTCTTCCTTAGGTTGGCTGTAGACCTGATGTTTACAACAACCTCTACATTCCTCTCACTAAAGTCTTCCCTCTGTTCATACTTTTTATCACTTACTGATTGAAGTTAGTCAAGACCTCGATTGCTGGTGCATGCTAGCCCTGTTTTCTGAGTTGGAACATTATCATTTTGAGTCTTTGTCCATTTGACCCTTTAAAACACTTTTACATTTGCAAATATTTTGATTTTACCAAGCTCACCTGATTACAGTCTAGGGTGACTTTTGGGGTGATAACATAAATGGCGTCATTGTCGGGGATGAATTTGAGCAGATTGAAAAGMTCCCTGGGAAGAACAACATTGCATAGCTCCAACTTTAGATGGTGACTGAAGTTGGACACCTTCAAGACTGCACATTCACCATGTCGACTCCATGAAGATGGACTTGTTGGAAGACTCCACTGTGGGAACAAGCTTGGACAAAAATGGGAGGCAATTTCAGGTATCAAGTTCTGAATTTCTTTCTGGAACTTGTGCTCTTTATCCTTCATTCTTTCTTGAATTTCCCTCCACACATTATGAGAATAATAATCTTCTTTGTATACTCTAAGGACCACCAACCAACTCTTGCATATTCCTTTTTCAAACAAGTAGATTTACCCTCTTCCCATGTCATTGATGTTAAGGATATCCATCCACTTCAAACACCTGAAGAAGATGAGGTTCATAAACACCTTTTTAATCAGTCTAAACCTTACGATTCTCTCCCCTCTCTAGATTTCAAAGTTGATTTATTACGTTCTATCATTCCCTCTTCTATTAATAACCATCCTGTTGAAATTCAACGTGCACTAAATGATTATTGTCCTTTTGCAAATAATAAAACTGGTTCATTTCAGGCTGCCAACTCCTCTAACCTTTACCAACAACCTTCTAGTGTTCAAAAACCCACTAAATTCCAATTTAAGGTTAGGGGAAAGATGTTTGGACCTCTAAAGTTTCCATCCTTTCTTCATCCTTACCCTCCCGGATTTGTAGACTACCTACCCACTTTTTCTGGAAAAGATAACACTACATGAGAAGAGCATCTGTCATCCTTTCAAGACTTCATCGATAATATGGAAATCTTGCATGAATATATTATCATGAGGCTTTTCTCTAAATCTTTGATTGGAGATGTTGCCTTGTGGTTCAAGAATATGGAAGTTGCTTCCATTGGTTCATGGGATGAACTATATGACACATTTTCAAAGTGTTGGGGTGATAACAAGTCATTGGATTAGTACCTAAATGAGTTCACTACTTTGAGAAGAGGAAAAAATGAAGTTCTATCTGCTTTTAATTGAAGGTTTCACAACTTGTATTGCAGCCTGCCCCTGGAAGTTAAACCTTCTGAGAATGCTTCCATGGTGTATTACATAGTGTCTCAATACTCTAACCTTATTTTGTATCTTAGGGAAATAAAATATACAATGATGTTCCCAAAATTCTCGCCCATTCCACCGTTTTCATGCATGGATGTGCAGAGTGTAGTGCGCTACCAAATCTCCTGGGAACTGCGTTTCCTCCTGGGCGCTATAAATTTCCTGTGCGTTGTGTTTTCTCCTGGGCACTGTAAATTCCACGGGTGTTACCTACTCTCCTGGGCGCTGTGTATTCCACAGTGCGCTAACTAATTTCTGGGAGGCGCTACCTAATTTATGGTAGAGACGGAATTTGCGCAGAGATACACCAGAATGGTGCTACCTATTGGCACCTAGAATTAAGGAGTTTGTCTTATCATTCTTGTTAGTGGTTGATGATGTGGAGAAGAGATAAGACCATATGTGGAAACATTAAAGGAATTTGATTCCATTCTAACAACTATGTAACAGGTGGTGGAGTATCCCAACTTTCCAGATTATCAAGCACAAAAATCAATAGACAATTCCAGAATCAAGGGAAGTCGAGATAGCATCTTAGTGAATGGATGATGATGTGGGAGATAGACAGATATAGCAGCTAGCATAATGATGACAACTACAAACACATGGAAAACAAGGGGCTATGTAACAAAGCAAGATCATCAAAATGGCAACATGATTTTCTTGTAAAATTGACAGTTCATATTCAAGCTCAGATGGTAGAACTCTAATCCGACGAAAATACAATATGAAGATCTGTTCTCTACAACCTTTAGATGAAAATCATGCACCTAAGTTGGCATGACAAGACTGGGAGCTTAAGATTTTACATATAAATAGAAGGTTAATGAAGGTATCAAATACGCAACTGGAACATCATTTCAAGAAGAAGATACCAGTAGTCCAAGCATTCTACAGTAGTTGGGATCCCTATCATTCTCATGCTCGTTTTTTCTTGCATGTATAAGATTTGTTTTTGTTGGTATTCTTCCCTCCACTTACAACAATTGTCATTGGAAAATTTCATTTTTGAAGTACTCTCCTCGAAACTGTCAAAATGTTTTTATCCCAAGTTGCAAGTTTTAGTGTACGTAACACAGTGGCACTACCTAAATGCGTTACCTTTTTACTTGCCCAGTTGTGAAATATGCTACTCAGGCTACTACCTAAAGAAGCTACCAACAGACACCAAGGATCCAGGAAGGTTAGGCCAACAAATTTTTGGATGGATGATGATGGATAAAATTGTAGAAGTAGTAGCTGGCATTTTGAGGACAACTACATGTTCCTAAAAGACACATGGAAAAACAAGAGTTGCGCAACAAAAGAGGATCAAATCAGTTTGAAGCATGGTTGGATTAGTCACCAACGTTTTCCTATTTTATAGAATAGGTTGTTAAATAAGTTGTTAGATCAAATAAATGTTTAGAGATTTTCAAGGGAAGGAGGCCAACTCGTACCTCCAGTTGTTGCCTCCCTTTTTGTTATAAATAGATAGATCAATTCCTTTAGTGCGGGTTCAAATGGTTGAGTTGAAGTTCCCGAATTGTAATGTTTTGATCAAATTACTGTGAACTGGTTATGTATTTGATTTGAGACATTTTTGGTTAATAGAAATCAGCTTCTTATTCCAACTTATTTGCTTCTGATACTAAAGTGTTCATGCTTTGAATGATTCACATGAATGGTTGTGGTGATATTATGATGTATGTTTGATTATTATATTATCATGATATTTCTTTAGTATCCTTAAGTTCTGAACTCAAGAAGATCTTGTGTTAAGACTTTTTCTTCCTTAGGTTGGTTGTAGACATGATGTTTACAACAACCTCTACATTCCTCTCATTGAAGTCTTCCCTCTGTTCATACTTTTTCTCACTTACTGATTGAAGTTAGTCAAGACCTCGATTGTTGGTGCATGCTAGCCCTATTTTTTGAGTTGGAACATTATCATTTTGAGTCTTTGTCCATTTGACCCTTTAAAACACTTTTACATTTGCAAATCTTTATAGCTGCCTTTGAGCACCTAACTTTTAGAATAGAGGGCATGTCTGATGCCTTTTTTCGAGAGTGTTTTATTAGTGGCCTCAAGGATGAGATTCAGGCCCATGTTCTCATGGCTCGACCTCAGAGTTGGGTGGAGGCTACTAAAAGAGATAAAGAAGCACAACAGGTAGTATCTTCTCAGAACCAAAAACCCTCCTTTATCTCTCACCCTAAACCAGTAAATCCCACTACTCCCTCTGCTCCACTAAAGATCCAAAAATTGACCAGGGATGAAATGGATGAACACCAACTCAAAGGCATTTGTTATAATTGTGATGACAAATATTTACCAGGCCACAAGTGTAAAGAAAAAAATCTTTTTATGGCCATCTTCGAGGATATTTCGGAAGAGGATGTAGAAACTCCCTTTATGTCTGAGTCACTTGAATCCACGGACATAACCCCTCCCTTAGACCCTCCCGAAGTAGAACTGGTCATTTCCCTCAATGCTCTCACCGGCTTCTCCGCTTGCCAAACCCTCAAGCTAATCGGTTACATCAAGCATCAGAATCTCATCATTCTAGTTGATAGTGGAAGCACCCATAATTTTATTCATCGCCGCATTGCCCAAGAAACTCATTGCTACATCCATTCCGCCAATAATTTCCAAATCATGATCACCAATGGTGGTTCCATGAAATGTGGGGGGCATTGTGAGAATGTGCGTCTCCAAATTGGTGACTACAACCTGAAATCCCATATGTTTTCTATCGACATGGGAGGTTGTGACATTGTATTGGGTGTAGACTGGCTAAGGACATTGGGTCCCATTCTCATGGATTTTAAATACTTAACTATGCAATTCGACCAGGAGGGCCACCAATATAAGTTCCAAGGCATCACCGCAGGTTCACCTGAGATCATTAGTTCCCATCGCATGGAAAAGCTTCTAAAAAAGGTCATTCTGGTGTTATCGCCCAACTCCATGCCATACAAGCAATAGAGACACCCTCGGTCCCGCAAGACCTCCAAGCCATCCTTTCTAAACATCAATTGGTCTTTTACGCTCCCCAAGGACTCCCTCCTTCCCGTGGTGTTCATGATCATTCCATTCCCTTGGTACCTAGAAGCCTTCCTCTCAATATCCATTCGTATCGTCACCCCTTTTCCCAAAAAAATGAAATTGAGAAAATTGTCCAGGAACTCCTTAATGTAGGATTTATTCGCCCTATTACGAGCCCCTACTCTTCTCCTATAGTCATGGTCCTGAAGAAAGAAGGTTCTTGGTGAATGTGTCCTGACTTCCGTGCCCTCAACAAGCTTACCATCAAAGAAAAATTCCCCATTCCTGTCATTGATGACCTCCTGGATTAATTGAGTGGTGCCCAATTCTTCACTAAACTTGATCTTAGTTCGAGATACCACCAGATATGTATGAAAGAGGCAGACATTCCCAAGACTACCTTTAGAGCTCATCAGGGCCACTATGAATTTTTGGTCATACCCTTTGGCTTGTGTAATGCCCCCTCCACCTTCCAAAGCCTCATGAATCATGTCTTCCATCCTTTTGTCTGCCATTTTGTATTAGTTTTCTTTGATGATATACTCATCTATAGAAAAACCTGGACATACCATCTTGCTCATGTGGATCGAGTTCTCCATCTACTCTCTCAGTACCAACTTTTCTTGAAACAGTCTAAATGTGCTTTTGGCACCTCAGAAGTAGAATACATGGGTCATCTGGTTGGCAACGATGGTGTCAGGGTGGATCCTAAAAAGATTGAAGCTATGCAAGACTAGCCTCACCCAAAGACTCTTAAGAGCTTGTGTGGATTTCTGGGCTTAACAGGGTATTATCGCAAGTTTTTTTAGAATTATGGGAATATTGCAGCACCTCTCACTACTCTCCTCAAAAAGAACTCTTTCACTTGGACTCCAGCTGCTGCTCAAGCTTTTCAAACCTTGAATATGGCCATGTGCACCACTCTAGTCCTCACCCTTCCTAATTTCACAAAGACCTTTGTGTTGGAATGTGATGCCTTAGGGAAAGCAATTGGTGTTGTCCTTATGCAAGAGGGTCGACCTTTGGCCTTTACCAGCAAGCAACTATCTGAAAGAAATATGGGCAAATCCATCTATGAAAAGAAAATGTTGGCTATTCTGCATTCCATTGATCTATGGTGCCCTTATCTATTGGGGCAACGTTTCCAAATTAAGACAGGCCATCAAAGCCTCAAGTATTTTCTAGAACAACACATTTCCTCTCCAGAACAACAAAAATGGGTGACTAAACTCTTTGGGTATGATTATGAGATCATTTAAAAGAAAGGCAAAGACAATGTGGTTGTGGATGCACTTTCCCGGAAATATGAAGATGAAGGATCCCTTTTTTCTCTTTCATTCATTGTAGCAGATTGGCTCCAAGCCGTTCGCTAGAAATGGCTACAAGATCCCAAAAGTTTGTAGTTGATCCAAAAATTGTAGTCCAATGCTCCAGCTTCCCCAGGGTACTCTTGGCTCCATGATGAACTTCAATACAAAGGCCATTTGTATTTAAGTAAAAAATCAAATCTTAAATCCACGGTACTTTCTGAGCTTCATGCTACACCCATAGCAGGGCACTCTGGGTTCACCAAAAACTATGACAGGGTCAAACGTTCCTTTTTCTGGGATGGTATGAAACATGACATTCGTAATTTTTTAGTTGAAGGTGATGTGTGTCAATGCAACAAGGGAGAAATAGTTAAATCTCCGGGAACACTACAACCACTCCTGATTCCACCTGCTATTTGGAAGGATATCTCTATGGATTTTATTACCGGCTTACCCAAATCGGGCAATAAATCCATCATCATGGTGGTTGTTGATT
>ML832727.1:0-10753 GCA_009831015.1 Picea engelmannii
TAGACATGTGGCTCTCTTGCTAGTTTCCTCCACGTTCTTCTTCTTCATTGACTATTATATTCCATGCATCCTCCTCATGATACTCTATCTACAAAGAATCAATGCCACAATGCCCCATCCCTATTGACTTGTCCACTTCCCACATCACCTCTCATCCACCTCAGATCTATTGTCTAGAAAATATCTATGTTTGATAGGCATGTGACTCCATCTACATGACAAACCTCTTGCCCATGAATACCCTCGTTTGATAGCCATCCACAAAGGCGGTCTCTCTTTTCTTGTATGTTTAACCATGAAAGAATTACCAGTGAATCTTTGACCTTATGATTATTCAAAGTTTTAGTAGGTTTAGTGAATCTTTGACCTTATGATTATTCAAAAATTTAGTGGGTTTAGTGTTCAGGGGAATCCCTCCTTTGGCCTCACTATGTATCTTGTAGCCAAATACACAAACAAGACCTAAGTAAAAATTGGAAAACCAACTAAAGTCAAGATGCAAAGTAAGAAACTCCTTTTGGTTGATGTTGCTAGAACCCTAAGGATTCCCCTACATCAACATGTTAATGTATTAGACTTGTTTTTTAACGTACTATCTCTCATCTAGGCCATGACAAACACTTAAGTTCTTGAATATATTAATTTTGAGGCAAAGCTTCCTTTGGGGATGAGGGTTAAAAATCCTATTAGGTTCATGGCATTAAGCTACCTAACAACATAGAAATGTGTTTGACTAACAACATAATCTACATGGGAAGGTTAGGGAATTTCACCCACACACGACAATAGATTCTTCAAACCACTAAGAGAAGATGGCAAAGGTGTTTCAATAGACCCAGGGACCATAAAGAAATAATGCAAGTGCATGCAAAGTCTTTCAAAAACAAAAATAGAAAAAACTCTTTGACCATGCTACGAGTACTTGGAATTGTTAACCATGTGGTTGCCACACCTCCTTCATCCATACTCAAATCATGGCCTTCGATAGTACATGATCAAGAAAATACCCTAATAATGTATGTTGTTTATATTTTTCATAAATAATTTCGTATTAAAAAACACAAATATCAACAAGGATATTTGATGTAGTTGCAAAGCCCTGCAACAAGTCTAACACCCATAGGATTGTACTCTGCCTTCAGAATGAACAACGAAACTCATGTTTGGACATCTAACAAAAATTTCAATAAATTTTGTTAAGACTGAAATAGAATAAATTGATTACAATCACAAGAACACAAACAAACTATGAATCCTTGCCTTTATCATTTATTGTCGAAATTCCTCATGATTACAATGTGATCAATAAATACATCCTTTGTCGCCAGACTATAACTTGTTCATTGCGTTGTTCCTCTATTTATTTCGCAGTATTTTCTTGATCCTGCTCTCTATGGTGATTTGAACCACTTCAATCGGACCCCAGTGAATCTTGATTCAATTCCGCACTAAAATGATCAACCCCCCCAATGTCTTTTTCTCCTCTCTTTTTATTCCCATGTCTTTCTTGTCAGACTATTTCCATTTATTGAGAAGATGAACATTCATGATGGTTTGTTGCCCAACCATTTCCCAATTCGCAATTCGCTCCCTCCTCTTCCACAAGCGATTGCCACTTGTCGTTTTATCTTCTTGAGACGCATGGAGTGGAATTGCAACATAATTCTTGTAGCATGGAGTTACAACATATTTCATGAAGCGTGGAGTTGCATCGTATTTCTTGTAGCGTGGATTTGCAAGATATTTCTTGTAGCGTGGAGTTGCAGCATAGAAGTTACAACATTGTCATTCGTCATTTGGGCACGAGTCGCAACACTATCATTTGTAACAAGGAGTAACAACAGGAGCTGTAGAATAGAGTTACAACCATCCTTGTTCGTATTGAATTGACTTGTACATAATTGAAATATTTTTGGGTGATGCAGATTGCCCAGAATCAAAGATGCTCTTGCATCAGACACCCTTGGTAAGAAAAACATGAGCTCCCGCTCATGTGGTGACTACTCCAAAAGATGAAGGACTTCATAGGTGTACTAGTTCTTCTTCAGAAACCCACAACGCATTCTCAGACCCCTTGTTTTTCCATTTGACTAAATATTCCAAATATTCCTTGTTGTGAGTTTTTCTACCAATCCTTGTGGCCAAAATCTCTTCCATTTCTTCAACTTGCTTGACTGGTAAATGTTGTTCCCATCCATCCAAAATACCTTCATCATCACCTTTGTCTCCTTCATGAAACTTGTACAAATCAACAACATTGAATGTTGGAGATATTTCAAACTTGTCTGGGAGTTCCAACTGATAAGCATTATGAACAATTCTCCTCAAGATTTTTCACCATCCTATTTTATTATACTTAAGTTTGTTATATGTACCTATGGGAAATCGTTCCTTTCTCAAGTGAGCCATGACTAACTCACCTTCTTTAAAGATTTTCTTTCTTTGTCGTAGATTTTCTCTCTATTTATATTGGTTATTGCTTGCCTGTAGTTTCTGCTTCACCTGCTCATGCAGTTCCTGCATACTGTCTGCAAAATCACTTGTATCAACACTCCTTTTATCTCCTAGATTTGGTAAATCAATTAAATCTACCACCCCTTTAGGTGACCTGCCATAAACAATTTGAAATGGGCCCTTTCCTGTAGATCTGCTCAGTGAATTGTTGTAAGAAAATTTAGCTTGTGCAAAAACTAAATCCCCCTGACTATGATTTTCACCACTCAAAATTCTCAATAAGTTTCCTAAACTTCGGTTTACTACCTTGGTCTACCCATCTGTTTGAGGATGATAGGCCGAACTATATAGCAACTTAGAACCCAACTTTTTCCAAAGTGTTATGCAAAAGTGACCAAGAAATCTTGTGTCTTTGTCTGAAGTAATACTCCTCGATAGACCATGTAACCTTACCACTTCTTTGAAAAAAAAGGCAACCACTTCACTAGCATCACTTGTCTTCTTACATGCTAGAAAATGTGCCATTTTTTAAAGCCTATCTACTACCACCATTATATAATTATGCTTCCTTTGTGTCATAGGTAGTCCCAAAATAAAAGCCATGCTTACATCTTCCCACGGTCTTTCAGGTACCGACAATGGAGTGTAAAGTATTGTATTATGAATTCTACCTTTGGCTAGTTGGCAAACTCTACAACACTCAACAAATTTTCTGACGTCTTTGTAGATGTTGGGCCAAAAGTACCATTCTTTCACCAATGATATGGTCTTGTCCATGACACAATGTCCTCCTAAACCGCCACTATGTAACTCTATAATGAGATTCAACTGTAATGAACTTTGTGGAATACACAATTGTTTCTTTTTGAACAAGAATCCTTCTTGAATATGGTAATCCAATAATGGTGTTTGGTCCATACTCCATGGTTCTTTGCATGCTTTCCAAGCCTCTGCAAAATCTGCATCCTCATCATACAACCTTTTCATGCATTCAAAACTTACCACTACAACTGACATGGTGTTTAGCAATATTGTCCTCCGACTCAACACATCAATAACCTTGTTTGATTTCCCTGGCCTATGTTTCAAAACAAACGTATAACTTTGTAAAAATTCTACCCATTCAGAATGATTATGATTCAATTTACCTTGGATGTTAATGTAATACAACGCCTTGTGATCAGTAAACAAATAAAACTCCTTTGGAAGCAAGTAATGTCACCACTTCTTTGAGTCTTGGATGATAGCATAAAACTCATGATCATAAACATAATATTTCTTCCTTGCTTCATTTAGATTCTCACTGAAAATGGTATCGATCTACCTTCTTGGATCAAAACTGCTCTAATCGTTGTCCCACTTGCATCACAATCTACTTGAAATACCTTATTGAAATCTGGAAGTGCCAACATTGGCTGTTCTGTTACCTTTTTATTCAAGTCTTCAAATACTTCGTTGTTGTTGTTGTCCACTGAAATGTTCCTTTCTTCATGCATTCAATAAGAGACACACGAATTTGATTGAAATTTCTAATGAACTTTCTATAGAAACTCGCCAGTCCATGGAAAATCCTCACATCAAAAGTGCATTTAGGCATCATCCAATCCAAAATAGCCTTTACCTTCTTAGAATCCATCCTTAAACCTTCTTTGGAAACCACAAAACCTAAGTATACAAGTTCCTTTTGCAAAAACATACACTTATTTAGATTGATCAACAATGCCTCCTCTTTCAATCATTATAATACTTTCTTCATGTGCTCCAAATGTTCCTCTTTGCTCCTGCTAAAAATCAGAATGTCGTCTAAGTATATGACAACAAATTTTCCCCAAAAATGGTTTCAAAACTTCATTCATCAACCTCATGAACGTACTAGGTGCATTAGTCAACCCAAATGACATAACTCACCACTCGAACAACCCATCTTTTGTCTTGAATGTTGTCTTCCATTCATCACCTTCCCTTATCAAAATTTGATGATAACCACTCTTCAAATCAATCTTCGTGAAGTAATCAGTGCCATTCAAACAATCCAAGGACCCAAATCAATCTTCCACTCACCATTCTTTTTCAGTGTCAAAATTGTTGGTACTGTGCGAGGACTCAACCTTTCTCGAATTAATACTTTGTCAAGTAACTCCTATACTTGCCTATTTACCTCTTCACTCTTTGTTGGAGTCATTCGATAAGGTGCTTTATTTGGAAAACTCGATCATGGTATCAAGTCGAACTGGTGTGATATACTTCTCAATGGAGGTAACCCTGCTAGTAAATCATCTGCTACAATTTCTTTAATTTTTTTCAACAAATGTTGAATCTCGACTGGTACAAAATTCCTTTTCTCAGTTTCCTTAATCCTTTTTGAAATTATGGCCAAACAACAACCACTCTATTTTTGCTCTCTTAGAAACTCTTTAGCAGAACATAACATGATTTGACTGTTATTGCTATGCATATTCTTGATGTTA
Organism: Picea engelmannii; assembly: GCA_009831015.1. Lineage (NCBI taxonomy): Eukaryota > Viridiplantae > Streptophyta > Pinopsida > Pinales > Pinaceae > Picea > Picea engelmannii. Next base: position 4,923 of record ML832727.1, read on the forward strand.
CTGTCGTTCATGACCTTGTTGTTACTGTTGTCCATGACCTTGTTGTTACTGTTGTCCATACCCTTTTCCAACATTGGTACCAACTTATAACGATGTCCATCCTTAACAAATTCACGTGAATTCTCTCTGTCATCATGGAATACCTTTCTATCAAACATCCACGGTCTCCCAAGCAATAAGTGACATGCATCCATCTCTATCACGTCACATAAAACTTATTTGTCGAAACTCCAAATTTGGAAACTCAATAAACATTGCTCAGTCGCAATCACTTGTTGTCCTTTTTGCAACCATGAAACTTGGTATGGATTAGGATGCGGAATGCTCTTCAACTTCAATTTCTCCATTACTTAAGTGGATACTAAATTTGTTGTACTTCCACCATCTATGACAAGATGAAAACACTTATCTCAAATTTTACATTTAGTTTTGAACACTCTCTTTCTTTGTTCATATTCTTATGTTGCCTTTGTCTTGAGCTTAAGTAATACTCTTCTCAACATTAGGTTTTCTCCTTGTTCTTGTTGAAGTACTTCCACATTTCCACCAGCAACTACTGTCGTTTCTACCTGGGTGACTTGCGTCCTAGCCTCATGTCTTCTCTCTACGTTCTACCTCTCCGGACATTTCGATGCTTTGTGACCTTCTACGCCACATCTATAACATGTAATCACATGCTTACCTCGACCAAAACCTCTGCCTCTGCCAACACTTATTCCTCCTCTCGTGTTTTGACTGTTGGTCACTTCATTCTCCTTCTCACTGTCTTTAGTAGCACTTGTTCTGCCTTTGCCTCTAGTTCCTTTTCCTCGTAACTTCTGATGCAATATTATGTCCATATTTTCTTCCAATTTCAAAGCAACCTGATAGGCTTCGTCTACATTATGAAAGTAATGTGTATTCATCTCATATTGAATTTGAGACTTCATGCCATTCATGTATCTTGCCACTCTTTGATACTCTGGTTCTTTTATCATTGACCTGAGTGACAACTTGAAGAATTCTTCAGTGTATTCACACACATATGTCTCTTTCTACCCAAGATTATGTAATTGTCTACGCGAGTTCTGTTGGTAGTCAACATGTAAAAAATTCTCTTTGATTTTACTAACCATCTTCTTCCAAGTTTTAATCTTCTGTAATCTATTATCTACTCTGTCTTTCTGCAATATATCCCACCAAAGTGCAACATGTCCTTTCAACTTTGTAATGGAAAAACAAACACGATTGGGATCTTAAACATTCTCATTATCGAAATATCTTTCGAGCTCTCCTATCCAATCTACAAGAGTTTCATCCCTTAGACTGCCATCATAGCACAAAACTTCAACCCTCGTTCTACCTCTGTTACTTAAGAAGGATATCAAAGGCATTGTTGGGTTTCCTTCCTCGATATTTTGTTCAACTTCAATCTCTTCCTCAGATTTTGAATCTAACTCAGCTTCTCCATTTCTTCTATTCTCTAACTCTTCTATTCTTCTTCTTAATTCTCCAAGTTCTCTATTCCTCACACCTCCTCGTGTTTCTCCTGCTCTTCGCGATGAAATCCTTATGAGTTGTCTTGCAACCCCCACTTAGACCAACATTCACATGCCTTACGTCCATGCACTGTTCTCTCACAACTCAAGAATTGAACTTGCTTTGATACCACTTGATGTAGTTGCAAAGCCTTGCAACAAGTCTAACACCTACAGGATTGTGCTTTGCCTTTAGAATGCACAACGAAACTTGTGTTTGGACATTTAACAAAAAAATCAATTTATTTTGTTAACACTGAAATATAAGAAATTGATTAGAATCACAAGAACACAAACACGCTATGAATCCTCGCCTTTATCATTTATTGCAGTGATTACATTGTGATCAATAAATACATCCTCCGTCGCTAGACTAGAACTGGTTCAATCCATTGTTCCTCAATGTATTTCACAGTCTTTTCTTGATCCCATTCTTTGTGGCGATTTGAACCACTTCAATCACCCCCTAGTGAATCTCGATTCAATTCCTCACTAAAATGATCAATCCCCCAACGTCTTTTTCTCCTCTCTTTTTATTCCCATGTCCCTATTGTCAATCCGTTTCCATTCGTTGAGAAGATGAACAGTCATGAAGGTTCCCTGCTCAACCGTTTCCATTCGTTGAGAGGATGAATAGTCATGAAGGTTCCTTGCTCAACCGTTTCCCAATTCACAATTCTCTCCCTCCTCTTTCACAAACGATTGTCACTTGTCGTTCTATCTTCCCGAGACGCGTGGAGTGGAATTGCAACATAATTCCTGTAGTGTGGAGTTGCAACATATTTCCTGTAGCACGAAGTTGCAACATAGAAGTTACAACACTGTCATTCGTCATTTGGGCATGAGTCACAGCATTGTCATTCGTCATTTGGGCACAAGTCGCATCACTGTCATTTGTAACAAGGAGTAACAACACAAGCTGTAGAGTAGAGTTGCAACCATCCTTGTTCGTCCTAAATTGACTTGTACATAATTGAAATGTTTTTGGGTAATGCGGATTGCCTGGAACAAAAAACGCTACTTCATCAATATCCCAAGAGAGAATGTCGTTACCTCGTGAAAGACCTTCAAACAAACTCTTTGAGAGAACCATTACCATCCTAATCACTAACAACAAAGTTTTTGTTAATAAATCAAGCAAAATTCAAACCAAATAATTTATCCTCTAACCCTAAAGGAATCATAAATGACTCTAAATGCTCATGTAGTTAGCAAGTTAGCAAGTGAATGCTACCAAATACTACTACTAATAAGGACAAACACAATAAAAAAACTATAATTTTTTGTTTCTATAACCAGAATAACATAAAAACATTCATATTACCCTCAAATTTCAATTTCTAAATGATGGAAAGTCATCCTATAGCAAGAATAATAGAAACACATTCTTATTACCCTCAAATTTCAATTTCTAAATGATGGAAAGTCATCCTGGTCTCACATATGCATTAGACAAGGTAAGTCGAGCAAAAACAAACTAATGAGGATAAAGTTAAAAGTTCCATTAAACTTCAATAAATAAGAACTCCTTATGAGATTTTGGATGTGTCATCCTTTGAGGGTTAAACTTTATCCAAAATGTTATCTTAAACTTTAAACTTCATTATGGGTTTAGTTTTTATTAGATTACAGGTAAAATTCTAGGGAAAGGGTTGAGGGTGGAATCAATTCACATGTACAAACTTAACTTTATGAGAGGGGTTGAGGGTGGAATCAATTCACATGTACAAACTTAACTTTATGAGAGGGGTTGAGGGTGAGAGAAATAAAATTATTTTATCGGATGTTATAGAGTTTGACACAATCTTGGTAATAACATTTCTCTTTTAGACATATCATTTTTCCATCCAACATTGAGGCTGACCCAACCTAACTAGGAAAAAAACCTCTTTACAGTAAAAGTTGATTTAATATTTTTTGATTACATATTTTTCATTGAAGCTTATATTTGCCTAACCCCACCTTCTCTATTAATACCCGCTCTCTGGTAATAGCATCCCTCTTTTAGACCTATTCCAACTAGAAAAAAACCTCGTTGATCTAATGTGCACCATTTTTTGATTGCATATTTTTCATGTTGATCTAATGTGCACCATTTTTTGATTGCATATTTTTCATCGAAGTTTCGAGGTTGATTACCGTTTTGATTACATGTTTTTCATTGAAGTTTCGTGGTATTACCGTTTCACCTGAAAACACAATTTGCTCAGATTTCCCAGCTTCTCGGGAGTTTTTTGTCTAATACGTGACTCCTCAACAGAGTGGGATCGAAAAAGGAAACCAATTTATTTCGCTTAATTCGAACGAAGATGGAGAAAAGTACTGCGTTTTAGATTCCACATATCAAACGCCATCAGAGCAGATTTAATAATGGTACCTACCCTACAGCTTTAATAATGGCTAATAGAATATTATTATATAATCCCATCTCCAGCGGAAGAGGAACTCCCCCGTCTCGCAACTATTAAAGGCTTCCTACGAGAACCTCTCATCCGCTAAAATTCTGGCACGAGTGTCCACCATGGAGTCCCACAAATTCATATTCATCATTGCAGTTGTAGTAAGCTTCATCGAGATGGTATCGGGTAGAAACGACACCTCATGGCCTAAACAGCAACAGCACGAGCAGAACGGAGGGAGCAGAGAGTTCGACTATTTCGTATTAGCTTTCGAGTGGCCCGGTACCATTTGTAGAAATACAAAGCACTGTTGCGCTACAAACGCTTGCTGCCACGGGTAAGCTTCTTCACCAATAATTTCATCACGGTCGATCAATCCTTACACTGTTTTGTTTTAGTTTCAATTTGGGGCTAGCCCAAGTTCAAGGCTCAAATGTAATGTAATGTAATGTTTATTGGGTGATTGTGGAGGTCTTCAAGATTCAAATGTAACTCCATGTTTACTGGGCAACCATGTTCTCCATGTTTATTGGGCAACCATGTTCTCACTTTGATTTGGGAGGTTTGCATTGGCTGCCATGTTTATTGGGCAACCATGTTTTCACTTTGATTTGGGAGGTTTGCATTGGCTGCTGACGAATTTTTGATCATCTTAGTTAAATCTGCGTCCTATGGGAATCAAAGAGAAAATTGTACTATGGAAATCAGAGTGAAAATTGGATCTCACTTCATGCTCAAATGTAACTCCATACTTAATGGGCACCCATGTTCTCCCTCTGATACGGGAGGTGTGTATTGGCTGCTTATGAATTTTTGATCATCCTAGAGTGAAAACTGCTGACCATCTTCCTTGGGTTTTCCTTATATGCTTACTATGGGTATCAGAGCGAAAACTTCTCACCATCTTCCTCGGGTGTTCCCTATCATTAGTTGGGTGTTTCCTTTTTGGCACTATAACGGAACATATGTATCAAGTAGGATGACTCCATGAAAATTTGAGAATTGATTAAATGTTGCCCAGATATAACCAGCAGGTCTGCACACGTTTTTTAATTTTGGAATGAATTTAACCTAACCTATTCAGATCAAACTAATTAGTCAAATGGAGAAAAGGTCAATGAGGCCGAGTCTCCTAGGTGTGCATATAAAGCCAAATATGGGTGGGATGTTTTCAGTTAATAAGTCCTTTGCAGTCCTCCTTGAGCAGGGACTTGCTGAGAGTTGTGCATCAAGATTAAACTGTTGTCTTGGAATGTGAAGAGAGCTTTGTACAGGCTCTAATTGGGAGAGTTGTTTGTAGCCTCAAGCATGATGCTCCTTTCTTACATGAAATAAAAGTTGCAGATTACAGGCTATATTCAGTGATGGATGAAATCTGGTAGGGGGCTTATTGTTGCACTTGTCATGAGGAAGCAAAGAGTGGGGCTCTTTGTGCAATGAGTTTTTAAATAGTTCTTCTGATTATTGATGAAGGGGAGGATCCTGTAGCAAGGTGTTACTAGTTCACAGTTGTAATGGATGACATGGGCTCAGCGTTCTGCTTTATTTATGCACCCAGTGATATAATTGGAAGAATCTGGTTTTGAGATTGGATGGCAAATTCTCTCTCACTCGTAGAATGGATATTAGGAGGGGATTTCAATATGGTAGAATAGGAGGGGAAATAGAGTTGGAGGGTGGTTGTTTACTTTGTGTCTCTTAGAGAGGCAAGCGAGGACTCATTTGTTTGCATCTCTGTGAATCACATATATCAATTGGAGACAGAATCAACATGTAGATGGGCATTCTGGTCCAATAGACAAAAGGGCCCCGAGAGAATCTAGGCTAGATTGGATAGGTTCATAGGTGTTGAAATTTAGATATAGTTCAGATCTGTAATATTTCTTAAAATACTTCTTGCTGATTTATTTATTCA
>ML832727.1:63867-74652 GCA_009831015.1 Picea engelmannii
TATTATGGTAGCTGCGGGAGGTATTTACCTCCACGTGTAAACCTGACAAGGATAGAATACTCCAGGAAGCAAGAAGAAACCCTAATGAGTTGGCTAATAACCCTAGAAGACTTGTCGGCTCAAGAAGATAATTTATATTAGGTGATTAGCCTCCAAGAGAAGAAGTGGGCCAGAAATAATAATATATACTGAACAGACAGATATCCAGAATGAGAAGTCGGCCCAGGCAGTTATACAGAATTAGTATAAATATAGGAGGCCAGTTCTCATTCTGGCAGGCAGTCTCAGAATTGCAGTGCCCAGTCTTGTGCGCACTGTAGTGCCTATTCTTGTGCGCAGGTTTGAGGAGAGCTGCCATTGCAACTGTTGTAGCTAGCAGATCACGTTTGGCTTGGACTATCTCTTGGCTAGGCTTTGGAACATCTGATCAACTCTTGTTGGTGCGCTATCCTTGGGGAAAGGTGCGCTACCCTTTTTTTGGCTATCTAGCCTAGGGTTTGCTTCCGGAGTGATTCTCTGTCAAGGTTGAGGTGCTCGGAGGGTGGCTTCGGCCTATGGTTGGGTGACAAGGGTATTGTCAATGGTAAAACGAGCACACATCTTTCATATTCTAACACCGAGCACCTTAACCTTGACAGAGAATCATTTCAGAAGCAAACCCTAGGCTAGGTAGACAAACAAAGGGTAGCGCACCTTTCCCCAAGGATAGCGCACCAACAAGAGCTGATCAAATATTCCAAACCCTAGCCAAGAGATAGTCCAAGCCAAAACGTAACTGCTAGCTGCAACAGCTGCACCAACAACTCTCCTCCACACCTGCGTATAAGACTACAACTGCACTGCGCAAAACTGACTCTCTCTACAATTATGAGAATGTGACAAATGAGAACTGGCACCTTGTATTTATAGTAATCTGGCAGACTTACTGGGGCCGACTTCTCCTTCTGGGTACTAATTAATTCATATTAATTATATTTCTGTAGTCGACATCTTGTCTAGGGTTTCCTTTACTTATTTGCTTCCTTCCGGAATATTCTAATCTCGTTATAGGTCACAATAGAGGTTCATACCTCCCAAATCTACCATAATATTAACAAATGTGTTGTCACCTAATCTTCAACTACTTCGTCTAGGCCAACTCCTAGCGAAGCCAAGGGGGGTAGTCCCTAACAAATATACTAAGGCTGGAAACTAATCTAAGTATGAATCTAGGAGTTTAACTTTCATTAACCAATATAAAGCAAAAGCATACACAGATCAATTATTCACCACAAGATACATAAAACATATACTTGCATAAAAAGATACTTGAGACAAATGTTAGATGCAAATAAAATCAAATTGCTTCAAAGTAAGTGACTGAAATAAAACGTTTGAAGCATATGGCTTTGCAAATATATAAATGAGACTAGTGCCTTAAAGGTATCGTGGGCAATGTAGATCGTATGGTTTATTAAGGTTTATTGATGGTAGGTTAATGAGATAAATTTTATTGCATGAAAATAAAGTGTTTAACTAAACTAGATTTGGCCTCTCAAGAGGTTATCCCTTTAGCTCAAAGATTTGCTGAGAACTTGCCGAAACCCAATGGTTCCACCAACAAGCCCACTAGAGGTGCCGGATGTCCAACACTGAGGGGAACAAGCCCGAGGTATTCAGTGAAACTTCACACACTCCTCCTAGGCGGTTCTTAAAGCCAAACAATAATTCTCTTTTGAGATTTCCCTATTAATCTATCACCACTGACCAATGCAGCGTGTATGAAACTTTCTCCCAGAAGATCGAGACAAACTCGCAACTGGAAGAGTCAGGAATCGCACTGGGAGCTGAGGGGAGTTGTTTATTTTAAACAATAAAGCAAAATACTAAAATGGAAATGTTTCTTTAATTACTAAAGTCTTCACTGACTAGCCTCTTGCGAGGAGCTAAGGAGACTGTTTTATTTCCAACTTTGAAATTGCATAAATGAAAACTAACCAGCAATTAGTATTCTACTTTTGCAAAATTGAAATCTAATCTATATTGTGGTTTATTTTAACTTTAAAAGCTGATGTGAGTTTGTTTGAGCACTTAAATAAAAGGGACAATTTGAAGCAAGCTAAGACACAAAATCCCAAAACACAACACACCCCCCCACCCCCCCCGGGGGAAAAGCAAAGTGAGGCCTCCTTTGGTTCATTGATTTTATTATATTGGTTACAATTGCTCTTTGAAGAGTCTTAGGATCTCTTTGAAAGATAGGATGTGGACCCTTATAAATGGATCAAAAAAGGAAAATTCACTTTTACAATAATTTTGAACAATATAGGGCCACTTCGGGGGTCTTAGAAACTTCAAATCTTCGAATTTTCGGTAGAGTATCCTCTTGTTTTCACACCAACTTGCACAAAACAACAAAGAAAGAGAGCAAAAGATGGCCAAAAACACTTTAAGAGTGTCTTTGGTTATTAGTAGATAAAGCCCAAAAATTTCTAAGTAAAATCCTATGATAAACTAGCAAAATTTAAGTCTAAACTAGCTAAGAAAGAGGTTTTTTTTACTGATATTATTCGCTGTCCTAAAACAGAAAGTAAAGACAATAAGAATTGCTCAAATTTGGAATTTAAACTCTTCAAGAAGTAAACTATCTTTAGCTTTAAGATTTCAGCAAAGAAAGAGAGCCTAAAGATAATAGATTGCAAGCTAGAATGAAAGATCTAATCTACTTGCCTTTACTATGCAAAGAAAAAGATAACTTATAATATTTCTTTAAACTGAAAACTTACTTTGCAAGTATCTAAAAGAACTCATTAGAACTCATTAGAACTCATTAGAAATTTTTAGATTTTTGTTTGAGAAGAGATGAGAAGAAATGTTACTTAAACCCTCGGAATGCTTGGGCAAAATGGAGTCCTCCAAGATTTTGGAGAGAAAGTAGAAGCAAACAAGCTCATCCAATCCTCCAAAATGAGAGCTTTGAGCTTCACAACACTTGCAAGAAACTTGTTAAATCTTGGTGTTACCTACAAAGAAACTCAATGGCACATTAGTTAAGCAAAACATAAAATGCACATTAAAATCTCTAAAATAGATAATCAATAGGAATAAGAAATCAAACAAGATTTATAATCCTATCCTTTATGAGCAATAGTACTCCTACAAAGGTCAAAGGTCAAATTCAACAAATTTTCATAAACAAATGAAATAAAACAATGTCACCTCATAAATTTGCACATGACAATGAATAACCACACATGGATCCACACCAAATTTGCCTCCAAAGCCTTCTTTATTCCAATTCAAGAATTATACAATGATACAATGACAAGCAATCAACCCAAGCTCCAACTAGCTTAAGCAATGGGTGAATGCTTCAATATATAGCCAAAGGGAAGAATTCCCAATTAAGGAGGGCGCACCAAGTGGACAAGGAGGGCGCACCACTTGTAAGGAAAAATCAGCCAAGTGTGTGGGAGTAGGTTGCCACCTCTCCCAACACTCCCACAACTCACCACATAAGAGGGATAGGTGGAGAAGGAGTCAAGCTTTCATGTGGGTGTGCCACCTCTCAAGGAGGGCACACCTCCTCTTGGCCCACACTCCAAAATGAAATAAAACATGTGTTTAAATCTCCAATAAGGCTTCCACATGTTTCCATCATCCTTTGCCATCTCAACAGAAGGTCGAGTCAACTCAAAACATGTCCCAGACATGTTCCCCAAAATATAGGTTTGCTGATTTTTCTTGATTTTATTTGTCTTTTTTGGGTTTTTTGAGTAAAATTGACTTTTAAGTGATTAAAATCACTAATTTTACTCAACCAAGTGGATACTTAGGTAATGTGGGTGCTTTAGGTCCAAAAATGAGCACCCCCAAGACATAGGAAAACTCCTAGTACCACTTTTTATTACAACTATTTTTTTTTTAATTTAAAATTCCTGTTTTGTGGAATTTTTTTAATTAACTGAAAAAATTAAAAAATCCTAAGGGGGACTTAACACATATCCATAAGACTTTAGGAGTATGTTTAACATGGTAATATACATTAGACACTAGGCTTAGATCCATGCTAAGGCCTAACCATGAGTATATACTCCAGCTTTGGAGAATTGAGTGAAAAAACTCATAAATTATAAATTGCCTTTAAACAACAAAATATAATTAATAAGTAAAAAAAAACACTCCAGAGTAACAACTCATACCTAAGTCGAAGGTGGCTAAGACCTTTTACAAGTTCACCATGCAACATCTTTTATTACAATTTGTATGGAAAATGTGAAAAAGGTGGTCTTATTGACCGGCTGAACTTCTGAACTCTGAACTTTGAACAAGAAAATGTTCATCTTTGGCGTTTCGTTGGAAGTCCATCCTAGTGAAACTTTGATGGATAACAGGACCCTCGGCAATATATTTGCTGACATGATGCTCCAACATTGGTCTAAAGTTCTAAACCTCTACAAGCAACCTAACTCTATACAAGTAGGCTCACAAGTGGAGTGCTCTCTCACAAGTGGAGTGCTCTCTCTCCAAGTGACACATGTCAAGCTCCAAGGTGAAGACGTCCACAAGCAAGGCTCCAAGGTGAAAACGTCCACAAGCAAGGCTCCAGGGCTTGAACACACGAGATGTGTCTAACGCTCCTCCTCCATAAGCCTCCGAAGCTCCAATGCTCTTCCAAAGCCATGTGCTTCTCCAGGTCCACCACACCTACATGACCACTCTCTTAACCCAAGCATCCTCAAGTCAAGTACAAGCCTCCATGCAAGCAACCAAGTGTGCCCATGCCATCTAGGATTCAATTCTCTCCTCCAAGATGCCCAACGCTCCTCCTCCATAGCAAGGCATCCTCCAAGTAAGCAACCAAACTCCATGTGCCGGCCACATGAAGAAGTCACCAAGCTCCATAGGTCACCAACACTCCAAGGAGGAATGTCATACGGACATCCATACCAGGTCTATCAATCAATGAGCAAATCAACTCCATTGTGTCTGTCCATCACAGAACAACCAAGGGTCATCCATACACCATGCACCCCACATTACATGAAACATCCCCAAGCATGGTGTAAACACTTTCGGAGTAACCCTGAAAGCTAACACAATATCTAACTACCAAGCTACCATAAACATCCAAAAATTCATAGCATCACTTGACCCAAAGAATAAATTCCCCAAGTCCAAAAATTAAAACTTCCATTCTAAGCATCAAAATCATAAAAGATGAGTGTCATGCGGCCAAGTCCAGTGGTAGGTGGATTATCCTTGTCATTATCATTGTCCTGCTGTCCTCCCCATCCCTGAATTGTTGGCTCGGGCTGAGGTGCATTTACTTCCCATTGATCATTTCCCTGCTCCCAAGGTTTGTCTGCTTTTGAGATTGCCAATGCCACTGTGGAGACTTCATGATTCATTTAATTCTTTTCAAACTCTTTATTTGGTCCTTAATTGCTTACTGATTTTCTGGCAATTTTGGCCTCTAGTTGATCCAGTATACCCCTCTGTTCTCTCAAAGAAGAAAAAAATTGGTTTCTAGTTTCTTAACTTGTTCTGCGGGGAATCAAATGATTATCTCTGCATGCAGTTTTGTGATGTTGAATAGTACAGGTTGAAACTTGATTTGTAGTTGATCACCAAATATCCAGTGTGCCGACCATATTCTTGCATTCTATACATTTTGAAAATGATATAACAAATTTGAATTTATATATTAAGCAAGTTGTGATTTTGTATCTCCTTGTTTTGGAATTGATTTTACATCTGCTATTTGATTTTTCAGCCATTTCCAGTCTCTGTAACATGTTAAGGTGGGACAGTTTTCAAATAATTTCACATTTCTTAGATTATACTGCTTTACTGTATTCTAAATTTAAATGTGGAAATTGGAAAGCCCCTTTGGTTGAAGGCTGGGGGGACTATAGACAGAACTGCATTCAGGCAGTACCAAAGGAAGAATAAAAGTGACCTCTGTCAATCATGTACAACATATAGCTTTGTCAGCTTTTGTGAAATTGTGACTATGACCACAGAAATAATCATCAAGGACAGCTAAACTTACTTTTTTTGTGGTATTTAAATATAACTACGACCTACTTCTACGGTCTACCCCTCTTTTCATTTTCTTGTCCTTTGTGCTTCCCAAGTTTTGAATCTTGATATTTTAAGTCGATGGAAGAAAAGTATAATATAAGACTAAGGATGTTGCATCTCCTTTTGTGCAGAATCTCAAGCTCATTACGTTTCACTATTCGTAAGTACCCTGTGCTTTGCCATCCTATGAGTTGTTTGAACTTGAAAAATTGCTATGAATTTTGATCACTGGTTTGATAAAATTCTTGGTTCTAAATTATTTATTTGTTCCTCAAGGGAGTTGCAATTGTATGTTCTTTTCTGAAGTATGCTTCCTTTCTTTACTTTATTTCAATATCTGTAAGAAAATTTCTAAGAACCTGATCTCCCTTATCACTAAATCCATCACCCAAGCTATAAACAACTCATAGTTAGAAGTTAGAACCATCCGTTAAGAAAAAAAATGATTCCAAAAGCTCCTCTTATTCCTAGAATCTACAGTTTGCCTAAAGTTCACAAAGAAGGCATCCCGCTGAGACCGATTCTCAGCACTATAAATTCTCCAACCTAAGCTTTAGCAGGTTTTCTAGCTAAACAACTTCAATTGTTAGTGGGTCATACGTCATCTTTTTTCCGTAATTCAACTGATTTTGTAAGAAAAATAAAGAACCTTCACATTTAAGAAGGCAACCTGCTGGTTAGCTTTGATGTGGTTTCTCTTTTCACCAGGATGCTGGTCAAAGAAGCATTTAAATATAGGAGTAAGAAAGTCCCAGCTATATTGCCAACCCTGTCAGGATTTGTCTTTAGTACATATTTTTAAACTTCAGAGGGAGAGTCCTATGAACAAATAGAAGGTACAATATGTTCATCTCTGTCCCCGGTTGTTGCTACCCTTTAATAGAAGATTTTTAGGAAAAGGCCATCAGCTCTTCTCTTGTTAAGACTATAAGTGTTGGTACCACTTTTGTCGTTTGGTCCTATGTTACTGGATATGAGAAATGCGAAACATGTTAGTATGGGAAACACAAATTCTCAGGTTTCACACACGGAACACTTATAGCGTTTTGAAAGGTTTCTTCTAAAATATATGCAAAAATATATATTTTTGAATTGCAAATTATTCTAATTTCTACAATTAGATACACAAAGAGACATCATATTCATATTCATTTACAAAGTTATAACAAAATCCTGGCTATCCTCATTCATATTGATAATGGAAAGTTTACATTGTACAATGCAAATATCAAAATCCGTGATATAAAAAATGATAATTCAGGTCACAAAAATACTGTATTTCTGATTCCATCTCCTGAACTTCCCCTCTCAGAGTGAAAGATCCAAAGCCACTACCTTGACTAGGCTCAATAGTAGACCTACAAAGATTTAGGCCTTCCGACATCTTTTCTACATCCCCGCCTGCAACACCTCCAAAGGGCTCATCATCACCATCATCCTAAGAACCACCATAATCCCACATCTGAATAGGTGCAAAAAAATAGTTTGCATTTTGGCATGATGGAAGGCGGAGATTTGAGTGAATATACACCAAATCTTGAGCCTTTTGCGAGGTAATGTGATTCCTCTTCATTGAATAGAAGAATGCATACTCACTCCAATTTCGCTCACATATCGATGAATTAGTCACCTGCATAGAAAAATGGAGATGGGATGATTAAACTTTAAAATTTAATAAAATAAACTTGAATAAAGAAATGTATATAACTTTTAAAACTTTAAAATAAAAAAATTCAAACTTGGTTTAAAATTACATAAGAAAGCAGAGGAATAGCCAGTCGACGAAGCAAAGGAGCATTGGCTCCACATTGCTTCCAAAAGTCCAAGGTTAACCCTGTTATATGAACAATCCTCATGCAAAGTGGCTCTCACATCTCAAATTTCTGCTCAACTCTATTTGTATGGTAGTGGCATTATCACGACCATAACATCTCTGTTGATGATGTTGTTCCAATCATCCATTACCTCTTTATCCTCCTCTGGTTTCTTGAGAAATCATTTGGGGTTAAGCAAGAAAGTCAAGGAATGGAGAGGGTTGTGAATCATATTCCATCCATTGAGGCTCAAATCTCAGACTACATCCTTGGTTTCACTGTTAATCTTGGAATGTTCATTAAACATAACTTGATGAAGCCTCTCCCTCATCTGACCAAGGCACTCATAAACATCCATGAAGCATGGTTTATCACTGTTAAATATGTGAAGGCCTATTGGTAGTGGAAAAATTATATTTCGGGAAAGGAAATAGTCACCTAGATTCCACCCCAACCATAAGCCTCTACAATTTATGCAGAGTTGGTGAAAGTTGCAGGACAACCACCATTAGAAGTTGTCCATGTACCTTCAACAATTCCACCTGAATATTAAGTGCAAAGGAAAACACCAATCGAGTTGCACACTAGCTTAACCACCCTCTGGTTGTGGCATTGACCACAGTCCTCAATTCTTGTGGACACGAGACCTTAGAGTGGCCCCAATTGTATGGCAACGATACTGAGTTCGTTGTTACGTACCGGATACTGGTAGCATGTAAACAAGTTTCATACTTTCACCTTTAGGATGGACCTCTGTGCCATTTGGGCCATCTTTGTGTTCCTTTAGGTGAGCGTGAGAAGATGATTTGGGAGGCACACTACTGTTGGGTGGTAGGGCACTTCGGCATGGAGAAGACAGTGTCAATAATACAGAAGTAATTCTAGTGGCCAAAGATCTGACAGGTTGTTTGCAGATATATCAAATCGTGCTTTGCTTGTGCCATCACTAAACTTGCAATTAAGAGGTAGGGACTGTACGTTTCTCTACCCACTCTAGATAAGCTCAGGAGTTGGTCTCCATGGATTTTATGTCAGGAATTCCCTCAACCAAGCATGGTAAACAATTGTGTTTTGTGGTTGTTGATCATTTTTCTAAGATGTCAATTTTGGCACCTTGAGAGAAGAGTGTCACAGTAGAAGACATCACTAAGCTCTTCTTCAAGCATGTTTGCATTCACTTTTGGTTTCCAAAGACCATTGTTTATGATGGGGACATTAGGTTCCTAAAGTATCTTCTAATCCATCCTTTGGTCTATGATGGACACCGAGCTGACCAAATTGATTGCCTTCCATCCCCAGATCAATGGACTAATAGAGGTAGTCAACAAGATGATTGTACACATCTTTAGAATGTACAACTCCAAGGATCCACATACATGGGATGAAAGCCTTCCTTATGTTTAGTATATAACTACAACAAAACTCTTCATAGTTCCATCGGCCACATCCCTTTTGAGGTGTGCCTAGGGTTTGAGTCATTGGCCCCAATTGATGTAGCTGTGCCCATTGCATTAAAATAGGTACAGTCCTTCCCATGCTTAGAACGAGGCAGACAAAGTAGCCAAATTTTTTGAATGAATCTATCACATCTAACAAGAAGTTCATGATATTTTGAAATTTGTAGAAAGCCAACCCCAAGTACAAGCAACAACACGATCAACATCAAGTTCCACCCAAGTTTCAGGGTGGTGACAAGGTATGGTTGCACTTGCAGAAAGAGTGATTCATAGGTCCACTTTAATACAAGCCTTACACCATCACCAATGTTGTGGTTGAGAATTCTTTCGAATTGAATCTTCCACCCTTCCTTGGCCTACACCCTCTCTTTAATGTGGAGTTTCTTTGACCATACTTTCTGCCTTTGTTGGACACCTTGTAGGTGGCAGAGCACTTGGCCATGACAAAGCTCAACCCTGATTACATTGAGCAAGCTATAGTGGACCGGATCATGAACAATAAGTTGAAGAGTAGTCACCAACATAATATACAACTCTTTCAGGTTGTCACAGCAGGGCATCTTCTTCACCAAGGCAAGTGGTTCGCTAGGAACCAAATCCAACAAAATTTCCCCCATCTAGTAGAAGAACTTGATACAATGGAGACACTTGCTACTCAAGGGGGTTCACGGACCCAGGTGGCCATCTGAGGCCATCTTAGAAACGATCTTGACACTAATAGTTTTCAAGGGCCGAACTTCCGACACATTTTTTAGGGTCTTCAAATGCTTTTTTTTTGTGACTTGATGCCTTCAGAAGAGCATCGAAACTCAACAACAAATTCTCTTTCCAATGAGCTAAAGAAGACCAAAAACTGGAGCAACAAACAAAAAATAATGGCCCTGACAAGGCTCCCCTTTTTTTCATACAGCTTAGCTTCATCCAACTTAGTGTTACACTCAACCCTTATTTCATCTTAGGGTTAGGGTTCTTGCATCTTGGAGTTCTTGCCTCTTAGGGTTTTTTGGCATTATTATAAATGTAGTTTCAGCTTTTTGTTACAGGCTTTTTGCGAATGAGTGTAGCACATATCTCTTCTTAGAGATAACTACCCACCATTTCAGCCATTGTATATGTACAATGTTTTTCACTGTTCTTTGAGAATTTTTTTTTCACTGTATCTCTACGTTACTTTTATGTGTTAATGCTATCTTTTTCATTTTATTCTCAACATAATCGGGATCAACATATAAGTACATAAATTAGAGCATTTGAACTTACTAAAATAGGTACCGTGCTTATCCATCATGGTAGTCAAATCTTTAATTGGGAAAATTTCAACCTTCATTAGCCGATAATAACATCAACACAAAGAGTTCAAGTTGAGTAGGATGAATTTGGACTCTCTAACACTTTAGGCACTATTAACCCCTAGATTTTCACCCTTGAAAATCTTGAGGGTTAATAGC
>ML832727.1:93700-105644 GCA_009831015.1 Picea engelmannii
GCTATTAACCCTCAAGATTTTCAAGGGTGAAAATCTAGGGGTTAATAGTGCCTAAAGTGTTAGAGAGTCCAAATTCATCCTACTCAACTTGAACTCTTTGTGTTGATGTTATTATCGGCTAATGAAGGTTGAAATTTTCCCAATTAAAGATTTGACTACCATGATGGATAAGCACGGTACCTATTTTAGTAAGTTCAAATGCTCTAATTTATGTACTTATATGTTGATCCCGATTATGTTGAGAATAAAATGAAAAAGATAGCATTAACACATAAAAGTAACGTAGAGATACAGTGAAAAAAAAATTCTCAAAGAACAGTGAAAAACATTGTACATATACAATGGCTGAAATGGTGGGTAGTTATCTCTAAGAAGAGATATGTGCTACACTCATTCGCAAAAAGCCTGTAACAAAAAGCTGAAACTACATTTATAATAATGCCAAAAAACCCTAAGAGGCAAGAACTCCAAGATGCAAGAACCCTAACCCTAAGATGAAATAAGGGTTGAGTGTAACACTAAGTTGGATGAAGCTAAGCTGTATGAAAAAAAGGGGAGCCTTGTCAGGGCCATTATTTTTTGTTTGTTGCTCCAGTTTTTGGTCTTCTTTAGCTCATTGGAAAGAGAATTTGTTGTTGAGTTTCGATGCTCTTCTGAAGGCATCAAGTCACAAAAAAAAAGCATTTGAAGACCCTAAAAAATGTGTCGGAAGTTCGGCCCTTGAAAACTATTAGTGTCAAGATCGTTTCTAAGATGGCCTCAGATGGCCACCTGGGTCCGTGAACCCCCTTGAGTAGCAAGTGTCTCCATTGTATCAAGTTCTTCTACTAGATGGGGGAAATTTTGTTGGATTTGGTTCCTAGCGAACCACTTGCCTTGGTGAAGAAGATGCCCTGCTGTGACAACCTGAAAGAGTTGTATATTATGTTGGTGACTACTCTTCAACTTATTGTTCATGATCCGGTCCACTATAGCTTGCTCAATGTAATCAGGGTTGAGCTTTGTCATGGCCAAGTGCTCTGCCACCTACAAGGTGTCCAACAAAGGCAGAAAGTATGGTCAAAGAAACTCCACATTAAAGAGAGGGTGTAGGCCAAGGAAGGGTGGAAGATTCAATTCGAAAGAATTCTCAACCACAACATTGGTGATGGTGTAAGGCTTGTATTAAAGTGGACCTATGAATCACTCTTTCTGCAAGTGCAACCATACCTTGTCACCACCCTGAAACTTGGGTGGAACTTGATGTTGATCGTGTTGTTGCTTGTACTTGGGGTTGGCTTTCTACAAATTTCAAAATATCATGAACTTCTTGTTAGATGTGATAGATTCATTCAAAAAATTTGGCTACTTTGTCTGCCTCGTTCTAAGCATGGGAAGGACTGTACCTATTTTAATGCAATGGGCACAGCTACATCAATTGGGGCCAATGACTCAAACCCTAGGCACACCTCAAAAGGGATGTGGCCGATGGAACTATGAAGAGTTTTGTTGTAGTTATATACTAAACATAAGGAAGGCTTTCATCCCATGTATGTGGATCCTTGGAGTTGTACATTCTAAAGATGTGTACAATCATCTTGTTGACTACCTCTATTAGTCCATTGATCTGGGGATGGAAGGCAATCAATTTGGTCAGCTCGGTGTCCATCATAGACCAAAGGATGGATTAGAAGATACTTTAGGAACCTAATGTCCCCATCATAAACAATGGTCTTTGGAAACCAAAAGTGAATGCAAACATGCTTGAAGAAGAGCTTAGTGATGTCTTCTACTGTGACACTCTTCTCTCAAGGTGCCAAAATTGACATCTTAGAAAAATGATCAACAACCACAAAACACAATTGTTTACCATGCTTGGTTGAGGGAATTCCTGACATAAAATCCATGGAGACCAACTCCTGAGCTTATCTAGAGTGGGTAGAGAAACGTACAGTCCCTACCTCTTAATTGCAAGTTTAGTGATGGCACAAGCAAAGCACGATTTGATATATCTGCAAACAACCTGTCAGATCTTTGGCCACTAGAATTACTTCTGTATTATTGACACTGTCTTCTCCATGCCGAAGTGCCCTACCACCCAACAGTAGTGTGCCTCCCAAATCATCTTCTCACGCTCACCTAAAGGAACACAAAGATGGCCCAAATGGCACAGAGGTCCATCCTAAAGGTGAAAGTATGAAACTTGTTTACATGCTACCAGTATCCGGTACGTAACAACGAACTCAGTATCGTTGCCATACAATTGGGGCCACTCTAAGGTCTCGTGTCCACAAGAATTGAGGACTGTGGTCAATGCCACAACCAGAGGGTGGTTAAGCTAGTGTGCAACTCGATTGGTGTTTTCCTTTGCACTTAATATTCAGGTGGAATTGTTGAAGGTACATGGACAACTTCTAATGGTGGTTGTCCTGCAACTTTCACCAACTCTGCATAAATTGTAGAGGCTTATGGTTGGGGTGGAATCTAGGTGACTATTTCCTTTCCCGAAATATAATTTTTCCACTACCAATAGGCCTTCACATATTTAACAGTGATAAACCATGCTTCATGGATGTTTATGAGTGCCTTGGTCAGATGAGGGAGAGGCTTCATCAAGTTATGTTTAATGAACATTCCAAGATTAACAGTGAAACCAAGGATGTAGTCTGAGATTTGAGCCTCAATGGATGGAATATGATTCACAACCCTCTCCATTCCTTGACTTTCTTGCTTAACCCCAAATGATTTCTCAAGAAACCAGAGGAGGATAAAGAGGTAATGGATGATTGGAACAACATCATCAACAGAGATGTTATGGTCGTGATAATGCCACTACCATACAAATAGAGTTGAGCAGAAATTTGAGATGTGAGAGCCACTTTGCATGAGGATTGTTCATATAACAGGGTTAACCTTGGACTTTTGGAAGCAATGTGGAGCCAATGCTCCTTTGCTTCGTCGACTGGCTATTCCTCTGCTTTCTTATGTAATTTTAAACCAAGTTTGAATTTTTTTATTTTAAAGTTTTAAAAGTTATATACATTTCTTTATTCAAGTTTATTTTATTAAATTTTAAAGTTTAATCATCCCATCTCCATTTTTCTATGCAGGTGACTAATTCATCGATATGTGAGCGAAATTGGAGTGAGTATGCATTCTTCTATTCAATGAAGAGGAATCACATTACCTCGCAAAAGGCTCAAGATTTGGTGTATATTCACTCAAATCTCCGCCTTCCATCATGCCAAAATGCAAACTATTTTTTTGCACCTATTCAGATGTGGGATTATGGTGGTTCTTAGGATGATGGTGATGATGAGCCCTTTGGAGGTGTTGCAGGCGGGGATGTAGAAAAGATGTCGGAAGGCCTAAATCTTTGTAGGTCTACTATTGAGCCTAGTCAAGGTAGTGGCTTTGGATCTTTCACTCTGAGAGGGGAAGTTCAGGAGATGGAATCAGAAATACAGTATTTTTGTGACCTGAATTATCATTTTTTATATCACGGATTTTGATATTTGCATTGTACAATGTAAACTTTCCATTATCAATATGAATGAGGATAGCCAGGATTTTGTTATAACTTTGTAAATGAATATGAATATGATGTCTCTTTGTGTATCTAATTGTAGAAATTAGAATAATTTGCAATTCAAAAATATATATTTTTGCATATATTTTAGAAGAAACCTTTCAAAACGCTATAAGTGTTCCGTGTGTGAAACCTGAGAATTTGTGTTTCCCATACTAACATGTTTCGCATTTCTCATATCCAGTAACATAGGACCAAACGACAAAAGTGGTACCAACACTTATAGTCTTAACAAGAGAAGAGCTGATGGCCTTTTCCTAAAAATCTTCTATTAAAGGGTAGCAACAACCGGGGACAGAGATGAACATATTGTACCTTCTATTTGTTCATAGGACTCTCCCTCTGAAGTTTAAAAATATGTACTAAAGACAAATCCTGACAGGGTTGGCAATATAGCTGGGACTTTCTTACTCCTATATTTAAATGCTTCTTTGACCAGCATCCTGGTGAAAAGAGAAACCACATCAAAGCTAACCAGCAGGTTGCCTTCTTAAATGTGAAGGTTCTTTATTTTTCTTACAAAATCAGTTGAATTACGGAAAAAAGATGACGTATGACCCACTAACAATTGAAGTTGTTTAGCTAGAAAACCTGCTAAAGCTTAGGTTGGAGAATTTATAGTGCTGAGAATCGGTCTCAGCGGGATGCCTTCTTTGTGAACTTTAGGCAAACTGTAGATTCTAGGAATAAGAGGAGCTTTTGGAATCATTTTTTTTCTTAACGGATGGTTCTAACTTCTAACTATGAGTTGTTTATAGCTTGGGTGATGGATTTAGTGATAAGGGAGATCAGGTTCTTAGAAATTTTCTTACAGATATTGAAATAAAGTAAAGAAAGGAAGCATACTTCAGAAAAGAACATACAATTGCAACTCCCTTGAGGAACAAATAAATAATTTAGAACCAAGAATTTTATCAAACCAGTGATCAAAATTCATAGCAATTTTTCAAGTTCAAACAACTCATAGGATGGCAAAGCACAGGGTACTTACGAATAGTGAAACGTAATGAGCTTGAGATTCTGCACAAAAGGAGATGCAACATCCTTAGTCTTATATTATACTTTTCTTCCATCGACTTAAAATATCAAGATTCAAAACTTGGGAAGCACAAAGGACAAGAAAATGAAAAGAGGGGTAGACCGTAGAAGTAGGTCGTAGTTATATTTAAATACCACAAAAAAAGTAAGTTTAGCTGTCCTTGATGATTATTTCTGTGGTCATAGTCACAATTTCACAAAAGCTGACAAAGCTATATGTTGTACATGATTGACAGAGGTCACTTTTATTCTTCCTTTGGTACTGCCTGAATGCAGTTCTGTCTATAGTCCCCCCAGCCTTCAACCAAAGGGGCTTTCCAATTTCCACATTTAAATTTAGAATACAGTAAAGCAGTATAATCTAAGAAATGTGAAATTATTTGAAAACTGTCCCACCTTAACATGTTACAGAGACTGGAAATGGCTGAAAAATCAAATAGCAGATGTAAAATCAATTCCAAAACAAGGAGATACAAAATCACAACTTGCTTAATATATAAATTCAAATTTGTTATATCATTTTCAAAATGTATAGAATGCAAGAATATGGTCGGCACACTGGATATTTGGTGATCAACTACAAATCAAGTTTCAACCTGTACTATTCAACATCACAAAACTGCATGCAGAGATAATCATTTGATTCCCCGCAGAACAAGTTAAGAAACTAGAAACCAATTTTTTTCTTCTTTGAGAGAACAGAGGGGTATACTGGATCAACTAGAGGCCAAAATTGCCAGAAAATCAGTAAGCAATTAAGGACCAAATAAAGAGTTTGAAAAGAATTAAATGAATCATGAAGTCTCCACAGTGGCATTGGCAATCTCAAAAGCAGACAAACCTTGGGAGCAGGGAAATGATCAATGGGAAGTAAATGCACCTCAGCCCGAGCCAACAATTCAGGGATGGGGAGGACAGCAGGACAATGATAATGACAAGGATAATCCACCTACCACTGGACTTGGCCGCATGACACTCATCTTTTATGATTTTGATGCTTAGAATGGAAGTTTTAATTTTTGGACTTGGGGAATTTATTCTTTGGGTCAAGTGATGCTATGAATTTTTGGATGTTTATGGTAGCTTGGTAGTTAGATATTGTGTTAGCTTTCAGGGTTACTCCGAAAGTGTTTACACCATGCTTGGGGATGTTTCATGTAATGTGGGGTGCATGGTGTATGGATGACCCTTGGTTGTTCTGTGATGGACAGACACAATGGAGTTGATTTGCTCATTGATTGATAGACCTGGTATGGATGTCCGTATGACATTCCTCCTTGGAGTGTTGGTGACCTATGGAGCTTGGTGACTTCTTCATGTGGCCGGCACATGGAGTTTGGTTGCTTACTTGGAGGATGCCTTGCTATGGAGGAGGAGCGTTGGGCATCTTGGAGGAGAGAATTGAATCCTAGATGGCATGGGCACACTTGGTTGCTTGCATGGAGGCTTGTACTTGACTTGAGGATGCTTGGGTTAAGAGAGTGGTCATGTAGGTGTGGTGGACCTGGAGAAGCACATGGCTTTGGAAGAGCATTGGAGCTTCRGAGGCTTATGGAGGAGGAGCRTTAGACACATCTCGTGTGTTCAAGCCYTGGAGCCTTGCTTGTGGACGTTTTCACCTTGGAGCCTTGCTTGTGGACGTCTTCACCTTGGAGCTTGACATGTGTCACTTGGAGAGAGAGCACTCCACTTGTGAGAGAGCACTCCACTTGTGAGCCTACTTGTATAGAGTTAGGTTGCTTGTAGAGGTTTAGAACTTTAGACCAATGTTGGAGCATCATGTCMGCAAATATATTGCCGAGGGTCCTGTTATCCATCAAAGTTTCACTAGGATGGACTTCCAACGARMCGCCAAAGATTGAACATTTTCTTGTTCAAAGTTCAGAGTTCAGAAGTTCAGCCGGTCAATAAGACCACCTTTTTCACATTTTCCATACAAATTGTAATAARAGA
Organism: Picea engelmannii; assembly: GCA_009831015.1. Taxonomy (NCBI): domain Eukaryota; kingdom Viridiplantae; phylum Streptophyta; class Pinopsida; order Pinales; family Pinaceae; genus Picea; species Picea engelmannii. The sequence continues at coordinate 100,260 of ML832727.1, forward strand.
TGTTGCATGRTGAACTTGTAAAAGGTCTTAKCCACCTTCGACTTAGGTATGAGTTGTTACTCYGGAGTGTTTTTTTTWACTTATTAATTATATTTTGTTGTTTAAAGGCAATTTATAATTTATGAGTTTTTTCACTCAATTCTCCAAAGCTGGAGTATATACTCATGGTTAGGCCTTAGCATGGATCTAAGCCTAGTGTCTAATGTATATTACCATGTTAAACATACTCCTAAAGTCTTATGGATATGTGTTAAGTCCCCCTTAGGATTTTTTAATTTTTTCAGTTAATTAAAAAAATTCCACAAAACAGGAATTTTAAATTAAAAAAAAAATAGTTGTAATAAAAAGTGGTACTAGGAGTTTTCCTATGTCTTGGGGGTGCTCATTTTTGGACCTAAAGCACCCACATTACCTAAGTATCCACTTGGTTGAGTAAAATTAGTGATTTTAATCACTTAAAAGTCAATTTTACTCAAAAAACCCAAAAAAGACAAATAAAATCAAGAAAAATCAGCAAACCTATATTTTGGGGAACATGTCTGGGACATGTTTTGAGTTGACTCGACCTTCTGTTGAGATGGCAAAGGATGATGGAAACATGTGGAAGCCTTATTGGAGATTTAAACACATGTTTTATTTCATTTTGGAGTGTGGGCCAAGAGGAGGTGTGCCCTCCTTGAGAGGTGGCACACCCACATGAAAGCTTGACTCCTTCTCCACCTATCCCTCTTATGTGGTGAGTTGTGGGAGTGTTGGGAGAGGTGGCAACCTACTCCCACACACTTGGCTGATTTTTCCTTACAAGTGGTGCGCCCTCCTTGTCCACTTGGTGCGCCCTCCTTAATTGGGAATTCTTCCCTTTGGCTATATATTGAAGCATTCACCCATTGCTTAAGCTAGTTGGAGCTTGGGTTGATTGCTTGTCATTGTATCATTGTATAATTCTTGAATTGGAATAAAGAAGGCTTTGGAGGCAAATTTGGTGTGGATCCATGTGTGGTTATTCATTGTCATGTGCAAATTTATGAGGTGACATTGTTTTATTTCATTTGTTTATGAAAATTTGTTGAATTTGACCTTTGACCTTTGTAGGAGTACTATTGCTCATAAAGGATAGGATTATAAATCTTGTTTGATTTCTTATTCCTATTGATTATCTATTTTAGAGATTTTAATGTGCATTTTATGTTTTGCTTAACTAATGTGCCATTGAGTTTCTTTGTAGGTAACACCAAGATTTAACAAGTTTCTTGCAAGTGTTGTGAAGCTCAAAGCTCTCATTTTGGAGGATTGGATGAGCTTGTTTGCTTCTACTTTCTCTCCAAAATCTTGAAGGACTCCATTTTGCCCAAGCATTCCGAGGGTTTAAGGAACATTTCTTCTCATCTCTTCTCAAACAAAAATCTAAAAATTTCTAATGAGTTCTTTTAGATACTTGCAAAGTAAGTTTTCAGTTTAAAGAAATATTATAAGTTATCTTTTTCTTTGCATAGTAAAGGCAAGTAGATTAGATCTTTCGTTCTAGCTTGCAATCTATTATCTTTAGGCTCTCTTTCTTTGCTGAAATCTTAAAGCTAAAGATAGTTTACTTCTTGAAGAGTTTAAATTCCAAATTTGAGCAATTCTTATTGTCTTTACTTTCTGTTTTAGGACAGCGAATAATATCAGTAAAAAAAACCTCTTTCTTAGCTAGTTTAGACTTAAATTTTGCTAGTTTATCATAGGATTTTACTTAGAAATTTTTGGGCTTTATCTACTAATAACCAAAGACACTCTTAAAGTGTTTTTGGCCATCTTTTGCTCTCTTTCTTTGTTGTTTTGTGCAAGTTGGTGTGAAAACAAGAGGATACTCTACCGAAAATTCGAAGATTTGAAGTTTCTAAGACCCCCGAAGTGGCCCTATATTGTTCAAAATTATTGTAAAAGTGAATTTTCCTTTTTTGATCCATTTATAAGGGTCCACATCTATCTTTCAAAGAGATCCTAAGACTCTTCAAAGAGCAATTGTAACCAATATAATAAAATCAGTGAACCAAAGGAGGCCTCACTTGGCTTTTCCCCGGGGGGGGTGTGTTGTGTTTTGGGATTTTGTGTCTTAGCTTGCTTCAATTTGTCCCTTTTATTTAAGTGCTCAAACAAACTCACATCAGCTTTTAAAGTTAAAATAAACCACAATATAGATTAGATTTCAATTTTGCAAAAGTAGAATACTAATTGCTGGTTAGTTTTCATTTATGCAATTTCAAAGTTGGAAATAAAACAATCTCCTTAGCTCCTCGCAAGAGGCTGGTCAGTGAAGACTTTAGTAATTAGAGAAACATTTCCATTTCAATATTTTGCTTTATTGTTTAAAATAAACAACTCCCCTCAGCTCCTAGTGTGGTTCCTGACCCTTCCAGTTGCGAGTTTGTCTCGATCTTCTGGGAGAAAGTTTCATACACGTTGCGTTGGTCAATGGTGATAGATTAATAGGGAAATCTCAAAAGAGAATTATTGTTTGGCTTTAAGAACCGCCTAGGAGGAGTGTGCGAAGTTTCACTGAATACCTCGGGCTTGTTCCCCTCAGTGTTGGATATCCGGCACCTCTAGTGGGCTTGTTGGTGGAACCATTGGGTTTCGGCAAGTTCTTAGCAAATCTTTGAGCTAAAGGGATAACCTCTTGAGAGGCCAAATCTAGTTTAGTTAAACACTTTATTTTCATGCAATAAAATTTATCTCATTAACCTACCATCAATAAACCTTAATAAACCATACGATCTACATTGCCCATGATACCTTTAAGGCACTGGTCTCATTTATATATTTGCAAAGCCATATGCTTCAAACGTTTTATTTCAGTCACTTATTTTGAAGCAATTTGATTTTACTTGCATCTAACATTTGTCTCAAGTATCCTTTTATGCAAGTATATGTTTTATGTATCTTGTGGTGAATAATTGATCTGTGTATGTTTTTGCTTTATATTGGTTAATGAAAGTTAAACTCCTAGATTCATACTTAGATTAGTTTCCAGCCTTAGTATATTTGTTAGGGACTACCCCCCCTTGGCTTCACTAGGAGTTGGCCTAGACGAAGTAGTTGAGGATTAGGTGACAGCACATTTGTTAATATTATGGTAGATTTGGGAGGTATGAACCTCTATTATGACCTATAATGAGATTAGAATATTCTGGAAGGAAGCAAATAAGTAAAGGAAACCCTAGACGAGATGTCGGCTACAGAAATATAATTAATATGAATTAATTAGTACCCAGAAGGAGAAGTTGGCCCCAGTAAGTCTGCCAGATTACTATAAATACAGGGCGCCAGTTCTCATTTGTCACATTCTCATAATTGTAGAGAGAGCCAGTTTTGCGCAGTGCAGTTGCAGTCTTATGCGCAGGTGTGGAGGAGAGTTGTTGCTGCAGTTGCTGCAGCTAGCAGTTACGTTTTGGCTTGGACTATCTCTTGGCTAGGGTTTGGAATATTTGATCAGCTCTTGTTGGTGCGCTATCCTTGGGGAAAGGTGCGCTACCCTTTGTTTGGCTATCTAGCCTAGGGTTTGCTTCTGGAATGATTCTCTGTCAAGGTTAAGGTGCTCGGCGTTAGAATATGAAAGATGTGTGCTCGTTTTACCATTGGCAATACCCTTGTCACCCAACCATAGGCCGAAGCCACCCTCCGAGCACCTCAACCTTGACAGAGAATCACTCCGGAAGCAAACCCTAGGCTAGATAGCCAAAAAAAGGGTAGCGCACCTTTCCCCAAGGATAGCGCACCAACAAGAGTTGATCAGATGTTCCAAAGCCTAGCCAAGAGATAGTCCAAGCCAAACATGATCTGCTAGCTGCAACAACTGCAATGGCATCTCTCCTCAAACCTGCGGACAAGAATAGGCACTACAGTGCGCGCAAGACTGGGCACTGCAATTCTGAGACTGTCTGCCAGAATGAGAACTGGCCTCCTATATTTATACTAATTCTGTATAACTGCCTGGGCCGACTTCTCATTCTGGGTATCTGTCTGTTCAGTATATATTATTATTTCTGGCCCACTTCTTCTCTTGGAGGCTAATCACCTAATATAAATTATCTTCTTGAGTCGACAAGTCTTCTAGGGTTATTAGCCAACTCATTAGGGTTTCTTCTTGCTTCCTGGAGTATTCTATCCTTGTCAGGTTTACACGTGGAGGTAAATACCTCCCGCAGCTACAATAATATCAACACTCCCTCCTAGCTAGGGAGGTATTACAGGTAATGGTCTTGAGCACAAAACATACCATTCACCCGGTAGCATCAACATAGTTATATAGACTAGATCATGACTAGATTATGAGCACCATCATCATCATCAGCTGCATCATCTCTCAAAACCATACTCTATCTAAGTAATCAAACATGATGCTCACTCCACGGAGTGATACAAGAGCCATTCTTCTAATCTAGAAGAGTAAATGTTCTGAACCATTTTCTGTTTGGAAAATCTCTGTTCATCATTCATCTGGCTGATAATTATTTTCAATAAACTATTGATAGTCTTCAAGGCAATCAGAACAAAATGAACACAATTGTGTCTATCCATAGTAGTACATAACTACAATCCAGTGGTACACTACCACACCAAGTAACACACAAGTACTTGATCAGCAATGAACAGTGGAACACATCCACCACAGTAGTATACATCTACTGTCATACAGTCTTCATAACAATCATCTGATACCAACCTACATAGAAACAATGTTATGATATAAACTGAATCATCTGGGCCAATCTTTCACTCACATATGTGAGATCTGAAAGAATATCTTCCCTCAGAGTAGAACAATGAGATATCTGGACTATTCTTCTCATGCAAGGAAGAATAACTATCCTATCTTCTGAACCTGGACCATTCCCCACCCTGGGCCATTCTTCCTACACTAATCAAAGTTCACCCTGGAGAGAATGTATAAACCCTAAGGAATGCATGTCCTTGATTGCTAAGCCTGGACCATTCCCCACCCTGGGCCATTCCTCCTACACTAATAAAAGTGCACCCTGGAGAGAATGTATAAACTCTAAGGAATGTCTGTCCCTGATTGTTGAGCCTGGACCATTCCCCACCCTGGGCCATTCCTCATACACTAATCAAAGTGCACCTTGGAGAGAATATATAAACCATAAGGAATGACTGTCCGGACCATTTCCTCTGTTAACCACAAGAGGAAAAGACTGTCCTATATCAACCTCCAAAACAGACCATTCCTCATGTTAACCACAACGAGAAATCGTTGTCCGGCGAGGCAGGCCAGTCTTCTTGAGTAACCCTCAAGAAGAGAGACTGCCCTAGACCACTCCCCATGTTAACCACAATGGGAAGTCGTTGTCTATGATACATCAGCAATCTGGACCATTTCCCATGTTA
>ML832728.1:10155-52429 GCA_009831015.1 Picea engelmannii
GAGAATAGTTGGGGGACACTGTCCTAGTGTAGTGACCAGTGGTGATAGCGTTACCCACAAGCACTTCACAAAAATGAGAAGGTTGGCTCGTGATGAGACCCATTTTCTCTTGGCTATGCCACCAAGAGCCACTACCTTGGTTTGGTGACCATATAGGTGGTATTTTCATACCGCTACATTCCCATGGACCTAATAGGTCGAATCTGATGAGACCTCCCATCCACCAATTAGACCTTGAGTTTTATTTTATCTTATGAGTCCCCTTTTCTTACTGAGAATCCTTTTATTGTTTTCTCAGGAATCCCTGGGCAAAGCATCTCAAAGGTTTTATTTTGGATTTTAACTCTTTCCAACTACGTTTACCCTCTGGTCCTTTAGCTCCTTCTTCCCACAAGGAAAGGTACAACCCTTACTAGTGTGGAAAACCCAATGCTCGAACCAAGGTAGGGGAAGATGAGAGGGATAATGATGAAAAATGGTAAGTATGGAAGGAATGGACGATGAACTTTCATAGACTCACCCAGTGGAAACTCATCCTAAAGGGAACCAACTTACTAGGGCATTCTATCACCCCCTCCTAGGTATGAAAAATTTAAAGAGCATAATTTTCAAGCCAACCTTATGAAATGAAGGAGAGTTCAGTGAAACATATTCAAATGCTTCAAAAATTAGAGTGACACATACCATGATACCCAGACTCATTACCTCATGGAGCAAGACCCACTACTACTTTGAGACCAGGCTGGTGGGATGGATGTTGTTGTTGTTGATAGATGGGATGCACTGAAGAAAATACGGGCCCTTCGAGGCCAAGCTCAAGTCGTATGGCTCTTGATTCTCCATGTCTAGAAAATGTGGGCCTCGATACATAATATCCTTATTTATCCCTAGGATAGGGGATAACAGGTCCAAGAATTTCTCGAGAACTATATCAACGAACTGGATTCTTTCTTGATTCTTTTGGAGTTTGATTGTGGGGATTTAATTCCTGATAGCACTTCTGCAATGTGCTCTCCCTTCTGATCTTTCCTTCATCCTTTCCAAAGACCTTAACATTGCATGATATGATTATGTGTTTGTATTCTTTGTAGAATATCCCCTCTATCTCTCCTGATATTTAGGAACATAGGATCATTTTTTACCCTATCGTGATCAACATTGATCATGAATTGCTTCTGCCCCAAGGTGATCTTTCTTTTCCTTTCATTATTGTACATGTTTGACTCATGTTTCCATCAATGCCAACACATAATCAATCATTCCAACAAATTCCATGTCGTTTTCCACATTAATTTCCATCAACCACATCGAAGTACAAGCACACCCAAACTTCCAACACATAGTCCACTATGCTTTCCATATAAAATTTCAATCAAAAATTGAATTGGCCTCCCTACATTAATCTCATAAGTATTATATGTATATTCAACACTTAGCACTAAAACATGTCATGCCCCACATTCCTTACTAGTGAAGGATTCTTATTTCATAATGCTTATCAATTTTCCACAATAATAACAAGTATACCATAAGTGAAATACACCATAACTATAGGTGGCTTGTAATTGAAGTTTGAAAAACATGTCAAAATATATGTGTAGCAAGAATAACCAAGATGCTTGTTAAAACAAACATTTCCCCCCTTTCTTTTCTTTAAATTGAATTGCCAACACATTCATATGGAATGTAGCTCAAGTGATATAGGTGGATATCGGTGTCCACCCACCTTTTCCAACTCGCTCAAAACATTTTTCTTGCAATTTTGGCCATTTACTATTTTTAGCAGTTTTAAATTCTGGGGCCATTTTGAGGACCTAAATGAAGGTTTTTCTAGATCTAGCTTCTCAATGATATTCAAAGTCATGATTAAGCCCCCAAAATAAATCTCATCGATGATACCTTTCCAACGGGCTATCGTGCGCTTAAAATGGAGATCGTATGCAAAAGTTATGACCACAAGAAGTTGATGTACTGACTTACCCAAACGGGGCCCACATGACTTTTGGCGCTTCATCTCATAGGGTTAGGTTTTTGGATGTATAGGATTTTTGACATTCTTGTTTATTGTAAAAAGGACTTCATAGCCTCATTGTAATCATCTTCTTGCGAATGAGCATAGTCTTCACATCTCTTCTCAAAGATAAGCCACCACCATTCCAGGAAGCTTGTTTTCTGCTGCATTTTACAGTTTCATCTTATTTCATTATTGAATAGAAAATTGGTTTTACTGTATCTCTGTTATTATGTGTCAAGAATATTTTAATAATCTATATTCATTATGTTCTTCTCATAAAATCCATATCAGTGGTATCAGAGTGGCCTGCTCATTGTCGTCTTAATGCATGTCCCCAATGAGGTCATGGTACAAAGAATTGAGTCTCAAGCTTGTTTCTCTTGAGGAAAAAATATCTCGCATGCCCAAGCGACCTCTCATGGAGGGAGAAAATAAATATGATGGGATAGGAGATCCTTTAAAAATGTTTCTTGAGTAATCCCTCATGCAACAGAGGAACGAGATGATGGATATTTTCGCACAAATCCTTCGGTGACAACCAACAAGTGACACATCTTCCTCAAGCGGAGGCACCGCCCCCTTCAAGGTACAAATCAACTTTGATATTCCTATATTTGAAGGTTAGATAGACTGAGATGTTGTAGACAAGTGGTTGAATCTACTAGAAGGGTATTTTTTTGTCCATAACTTTTTGAATAGAGAAAAAAATACTTTTTCACTCCTCAAAGTCGTTCCCCATGTCAAATATTGGTGGGAAACTTTCTGTGAGAAAAAGGAAACATAGGAACCCTCATTATTTACATTCATGGACACCTAGGAATCCTTCAGGGATGCTATTAAGGAACAATACTACCCTTTCAGAAGTTATGATGACTTGTATACCAAATGGACCACATTGCGGTAAGAAAGAGACCAAGCAGTGCCAGAGTTCACAAATATCTTCCATACATTGCGCACCAAGAGGGGAAATGATTGTGTTTTGTGGTTGTTGATCACTTTTCCAAGATGGAGATTATAGCCTCTTGCAAGAAGAACATCATAGCAGAAGCCACTGCCAAGCTATTCTTTGAATGAGTATGGGTAAATTTTGAGATCCCACAAACCATTATATCAGACCATGACAGTCGATTCCTCAACAAATTATGGTCGAGCCTCTAGTCACTGCTGGATACCAAGCTCACCAAATCCATTGCTTTCCACCCCCAGACAGATGGCCAAACTAAGGTCGTCAATCAAATGATCGTACATATCCTACACATGTACAATTGAAAACACCCCCACACATGGGATAAGAATCTTCACTACGTCCAGCATAGCTACAATCGATTCCTGCATAGCTCAAATGGCCACAACACCTTTCAGGTGGGGTTGGGATTTCAATCATTGGGCCCCATGGATGTTGCACTACCCCTGGTGACCACCTCGACCGAATCGTCCCCTAATCCACCAGAATCTAACAAAGCCACCCATTTCATTGAGTAGATCCAACACATACGCCAACAGGTTTAGGATATTCTACAGACATCTAATGCCAAGTATAAGCAACACCATGATCAACATCAGTTGCCACATAAGTTTCAGGTGGGAGATAAAGTTTGGTTGCACTTGCAGAAAGAATGCCTTACAGGGCCCCATCAAAATATTCCCCCACTCTATTATGGGTCGTACACCATCACCAAGGCTATGGGTGACAATTCATTTGAGCTCAACATTCCCCCTTTCCTTGGCCTGCACCCAGTCTTCAACGTGGCTCTCCTTCGACCATATTTCCCACCATTATTGGACACCTCAGAGATAGAAGAGAAGTTGACACCAACATAACTCAACTCTGACTGCATGCAACAGGCATCCAATGATCATATTTTGGACACAAATCAAGGGCACTCAACAACAAAGGATCCAGCTTTATCGAGTCGTCAAAGCAGGGAAACTCCTGCACCAAGGCAAGTGGCTCACCCGGGGCCAAATTCAGTAGAAATTTCCTCATCTGATGGGGGAAATCAACGCAATGGAGACCATTTCTTCCTAATAAGGGAGGATTTATCCAGGTGGATATCGATGGCCACCCACCTTTTCCAACTCGCTCAAAACAGTTTTCTAGCAATTTTGGCAATTTACTATTTTTAGCAGTTTTAACTTCCGGGGCCATTTTGAGGGCCTAAATGAAGGTTTTTCGGGATCGATATTCTCAATGATAGCTAATGGCATGATTGATCCCCCAAAATGAATCTCCTCTACGATACATTTCCAATGGGATATCTTGCGCCTAAAACAGAGATAGTATGCAAAAGTTACGACCCTGGGAAGTTGATGTACTGACTTACCCAAACGTGGCCCACATGACTTTTGGAGCTTCATCTCCTAGGGTTAGGTTTTTGGATGTCTAGGGTTTTTGACATTCCTATTTATTGTAAAAAGGCCTTCAGAGCCTCATTGTAATCATATTATTTTGAATGATCTCAGCCGTCACATCTCTTCTCAAAGATAAGCTGCCACCATTCCAGCAAGCTTGTTTTCCACTGCATTTTACAATTCCAGCTTATTTCGTTGTTAAATAGAAAACCAATTTTAATGTATCTATGTTATTCTATGTTAATCATATTTTAATAATCTTTATTCATTTCATTCTTCTCATAAAATCTGGATCATCGAGTTTCTAGGTTTATTCTCAAACTGTAGGATCATTTTTGCAAACATGGTCATGAGCGCGAATAAAATAAGTGTCTTTCATCATTATTCACATAAAGGGGTCCCACCTATTTAGTATATTATTAAATATATAAGAGTAATAATACATTTCAACTATTTTTAGGCAAGGATTCCATGTTGCGCTTTTGGGTGTCAACGGGCTTGAATCCTCTACTCCTCTGGGATGGCCTTTTCCATCTGCACTAGGAATGGATCTATCGACCATGTTTCATAAAATCATGGGGCATCGCATAGCTTGGATCCTATCCAACATACTTCTTTCGTTATCTTCGTACATCTGTGAGTGGAGACTTCATACAACTTTTTTTGCCACCTTCCCATGGCATCTTCAAAGTCAATGTCATAAGACTTTATACTTAGCCAACTTAATCCTCCATATGTTGTGGGATTGATGTAATCATCCTTGTTCCTAGTGATATTATATATGTTTTCAATAACAGAACTTCGTGCATCATCATCAAATGGCTCATTGTATCGGTCTCCTTCATTTGGATCCAACAGCGTGACCAAGTGCAAGGTGTCTGTCTCAAATGACATATGCCTCTTCTTCAAATTCAAAACTGCATTTTTGTCAAAATCCCAATCAATTCCAAGTAATGCAGGGCATGGATAAAATTCATCCATAATCTCTATGACCTCAAAGTCAAATTTGGTATTTACCCCTTCTATATTCACCTCATGATCTAGGTGAATATCGGTGGCCACCCACCTATTCTAACTGGCTCAAAACAGTCTTCTAGTAACTTACTAGTTTTAGTAGTTTTTTAGTTCCAAAACTTTCAAGGCCATTTTGAGGGCCTTAATGAATTTTTATTGGGATAGAGAACCTTAATGATATCAAAAAACTATGATTGAGCCCCCAAAAAGAATCTCCTCAATGATACCTTTCCAGCAAGCTATAGTGCGCCCCAAACAGAGATCGTATGCCAAAGTTACGCCCCTGGGAAGTTGATACACCAAACTACCCAAAACGAGGTCCAAAAAACAGTTGGCTTTTCATCTTCCAAGGTTAGGGTTTGGATTTTATTTATGTTAAAAATTCCTTTAGAGCCTCATTGTAATCATCTTCTAGAAAATGGGAGTAGTCATCACATCTCTTCTCAAAGATAAGTTGTCACCATTCTAGCGAGTCTTTCACTCTGTATTTCCATAGTTTTGTACATTTCTCTCATTAATAGAAATTATGCATTAATGTATATATGTGTTTATGGTTGCATCTCTGATATATTTATGTTATATTATTGAATATCTAATATATCTCTGTACATTTATTTATTATATCTCCACTCTCATTTCGTGCCGAAAATAATCCAGATCAGTGGTATCAAAGCAGGTTGCTCTTGATCGTTTTTCAATGCATGTCCCCGATGAGGTCCGAGTATAGCAATTTGGGTCTCAAGCTTGTCTCTCTTGAGGAAAATCTCTCTCGCACGCCCAATAAACCCTCATGGGAAAAGAAAATAAAAATGATGGAGCAAAATATTCTATTAATGTGTTGCTTGAGCAAACTCTCTTGCGACAGAGGGATGAAATGATGGAGAATTATTCCCTCATCCTTCAATGCTTATTGTTAACAACAAGTGTGTCTTCATAAAGCGACCACTTTAGAGGCACCTCGCCTTTCAAGGTACAAGTTAATTTTTATATTCCCGTATTTGAAGGATAGATAAATGCGGATGCCCAAGAAAAATGGTTTAATCTGGTAGAAGGTTATTTCTTTGTTCATAATTTCTCCGACAGGGAAAATATCACCTTTTCACTCCTAAAGGCTCTCCCCCATGTCAAACATTGGTGGGAAACTTACTCGAAGCAAATTTCCACAGAGGATTATGGAATATATGGAGCCGAGCCCACTTGGTATTTTTTTTGTGGATGTGGTCTGTTAGCACCAATATTTGTTTTAGCGCCTGGCCATCATCCAACATCTCCAACGATCAGTTTCAAAAGGAAGTTGTAACATTTCTTATCTTAATTTCCATTTGCAATTGTGCATTGCAAAATTGACTATGTGTTTCAAACTTGACTGTGTGTTGCAAACTTAACTACGCGCTGCAAATTCAACTGCGAACTGCAAACTCAATTGTGATCTGCAAATTTGACTATGCGCTAGTACACAACAAAATCGTATATTCATCATAACTTTTAAATTTCACTCTGGGTTATTCTAAAACTTTTTTTTGAGATGAATCATTATATTATTGACTTGATAAACAAAAATCATCCTTACCCAGTTCGTCGTTTGGGAGAAATGTTGAAATCATCACCTACAGGAAAGTTTGCAGGGAATCATGAAATTGCATTGCAAACTCTAACAACCTGATAAATCTGAGTTGTAGGAGGGCTTCCACCTGTCTGAGGAGGTTTGAATGGGTTCTCAGAGATCAGTTAGACACCAAGGAACACTTATACCTAATATTCATCTCCACTAAATCTCCATGCAATGAGATGGCTAGAGTTGCATTTATTCTAAAAGACAGTTTCCAGGAATCAAGGAATTAGTTGGATTTTTTGTTTGTCACATATCTATAAGGCACATAATCCAATGCATGGAGTAGGTTGCAACCTCCTAGAGATATTATTGATGTAATTTTATATTTAATGAGTGAGAGGACTCCAAATATGGATAAGAGAGAGTTAGGGGAGAGTTTGAGGCATTTTAGTTGTGTATGTTGATTTGTAAACCTGTTGGGCATATTGGAATGTAACTTTTATGCCATTAGGGATTCATGAGAGATGTTACTGCCCGATTGTGTTTTCTCTGTTTTACATTTTACATTTTCATCTTGCTTGAATGAATTTAAGACATTGAGGATCAATGGTTGCTCATGGGTAGGATATTCATGAGTTGCAGAGGATTTGCAGTGATTGCCTTCTTTCATGATTTTTGTTCAAGTATTCTTTTTATTCATTTTGAAAATATGATCATTGCTTGATGCATATTTCTTCTTAGTGTTATCAACTTAATTCTTTTGTTCATCATTATATATCTCTTTTGTCTCGTAGGCAACTTGATTGCCTTTTATCTGTAGAATGCCATGACTTCATGCCCAATGGAATGTCTCTGTAGACAGTCTGTTTCTCTCTTTATTGCTCTTTATTTCAAATCTACCAACTATAAATTGATTCAATTATTCAAATTTTGATGGGTATTAGGATTACACCTACAACAGTTTAGGTGTGACTTCTAGTGCTAACATTTTTGGCATCATTTCCGGGGACGAAGTTGAATATTTTCCCTGGGAGAACAACAAATCTTAGATCAAATCTTTGATGGTGAACAAAGGATGCTGACACAATACAGACTGTATCATTCACCTGGCGACTTCATTAAGGAAAAATCCAGTGGTAATGTTGGCACAAGAGCAGACCCAGGGTTCAACGCTTCAATAGCACACCAACAACAACCTAACTACTGACCCTTTTGGCAACACCTGCAAAGCATGAGAAGTCTCACCTGAGGTAGAGGCAGGGGGGGTTACAGGACTCAAGTGTCTGTAACCAAGCTGGGACACAGATCTATGATTATAACACTTCACAGAGTACTTAGCGACAAAACACATTATTATCTTTATTCACATCACAGATCAAACCCTAAGAATAGATTGACGCAGTAACAATGAAAAAATATGCATCACACTTAGCATTAGAAGTCATATCTAACACATTAAACATAGACAAATCACTAAGCATTCATAGATCTATCCATTATGCATAATAATCGACGCACTAAGCATATATACAACATAAACATTATAACACAAAGCAAACCATCAACACAAGATTTACGTGGTTCACCCCAGTGTGGGGATACCTCCACCAACAACTTCTTCTTCTTTATTAGTCTTCAATATCTTACATCCATCCACTCCTATGCACCAAGCCACATAGCCAAGCTTCGCACTGGACAGGTGATCTGCGCACTGCGCACCAGATCCACCTTCCCAAAATCAGGTCAAGGCATAGATCCAACTCCTCTACTAAGCACAAAGCCTTACATACATGGTTTGTTGCACAAAGAAACTCAAAACTACTTGCCTCTTGCACTTAGCTAGATAATACTACTTCTACATTACATCCTTACATATTTATACTTTTACAAAAAGGCCTAATCATGGGTAAACCCATGGGACGACATCCCATAACCTATTACATAAACCCTAATGAACCCTTTGTTGGGTCCACAAAACAAGTGAGATCCCGCAATCTCAGCTCTGCCTGGTCTCTCCATCTTCGACTAGCCTATGGATGTCTGAAAAGAGGTTAAACCCGACCAATGTTTCCTCAAAACTTGGTCGAGGGCCAACAAGCCCCCAACACTCACTTGTGACTCATCCCCAGTCACTCAGATCTGGGCAACACTACTTTGAAGGCCTCGAGATTAGCTCGATCTACCTTGACCTGCTGCTTCACTTGAGCCTCCTACTCAACGAGCTCCTGGAGTACTTTCTCGGTAATATTCCCTTCTAGGCATTGTTCCACTGTCGCAACCACTTGGTCTAGCTTTGAGCCTTGTCCTTTGACGTCTTAAAACATCGTGAAGGCTTCATCCTGCACCAGTTGTAGCCTCTGTGTGACCTCCATGACTCTTCCTTGGATGGCAGTAATATGTTGTTGGTCTGTGCGTTGTTCTTGTGATCTCTTCATTCTCTCGACCGCGGTGAGTGAATTCATCTACGCGTGAACTGTTAGTGCCTGTTTTTTTTCCTCCTGTAGCTGTGCTTCCAACTTCCTAAGATCTGGGTCTTCCTTGAGGCGTTCGTAGGTCTGCACGCTTCTATTTATTAGCTGCTTGCATTATGAGGCAAGGATTTTGATCATTTCCACTGCACTCTTATCGGCTTCCTCCCTCTGACCGTGCACTTCCTGCGGAGTGCTCGGAACTACTTGGGTCTCCAACTCCATTGTTCTTGCTTGAAGTTGTTGGATGACATCAGTGAGATTCATCACTTGAACCTCAACTGCCTCATGTTCCTCACATGCCAAGCCTGGCACGAAGCAAAGTTTTATGCTCACCACTTCTTTGACTGCAGTCTGCTCTGCTATCAGTTGGTCATTTTCCCTCAGTATCTTCACCTTGTCTTCCTTGAGCATCGCCCGTAAATGTAAGGTAGATAGAGAGGTATTGGGGGGGGCCAAAGGGCCCATAGTGATAATAGTGGAGGTCATTCAATGTAAGGTGGACTAGGTCCACTATATTATTAAATAAGGCTCACTATGGTAGTTAGATATAATAAATGGGTAATTAGATATAATAAATGTAACAGGACTTCTTAGAAGGTTCTACTTCTAGAAGATTCCTCCTCTAGAATGTTCTTAGGTGATGGTAGCACTATATAAATGGGTTCAAGCAATGTAATGAGACATGAAAATAAGTATTGTATTTGGAGCTGAAGCTCATTGGGAGGTTTCCCCCTCGAAGAGGCAAGTGAACAGGAGAGGATCCCTTCCATAATAGGATCCATTGTATGGTGTTGCCCTACCCTAAGGGTTTGATAGAATAAAGTTGTGGTTTTCTATATTGTTATTCTATATCTATTGTGGTGATTTTTTATTCAGTATTTGGTTCTTAACAAGTGGTATTAGAGCACTTTCCTTGGGCAGACATTGTGGGCAAATATTTTTTATTTTTGCAGATTGTTTTTTTCCGGAGAAGAAAAAAGAGGGCCGCGACATTCTCGAAGTTTTTGGTACATTCATGTGAAAAAATTGCAGAAAATGGTTGTATATATGATTTCCTCTCATAAAAACACCCAAGTTAAAAAAACAAATCGTCCGAAACGGAGTCTGGGAAGTCAAGATATTGAAGTTTTAAAATATGCAATTTTTCAGGGTTTTTTCCATGGACGGTGACGCGATTTGTTTTTATTTATGTAGAATCTAGAGGAAAAATTTTCTTAAAAAAATTACATATCTGAGTTCCTCTCACAATTTCACTCAATTTCAAAAAAAAAATCAGCCGAAACAGAGTCCGGGAAGTGAAGTTATGAGCATTTTAACTTCAACAATTTTTTAGGGTTTTTCCAGAAAAAGCTCTGATTTTCTGTCGAAACTTATTGGGTCTATTTTTTGGGTTTTTTCATGACGTTTGCAGGATCAAAGAGTTCATAGGGTGCTCAAATGGATATTTCCTCTCAAACCCTGAAAGAAATTCTTGAATCATTCAAAGCCCAATTGTTTCACACATTGGATGACAGATTGGATGCATTTGTACATGGCCTCACAGACAGCCTCACACATGGCCTCTATGATAGTTTTCGTAGTATTCAAGATTCATTGAATAACATGCATGAAAGATTTCTTATGGAGGGCCTCAGGGATGAATATAATCAAGAAATATATGCTTGGTATGATTTTGAGGCAGATTGTGATGATTGGTATATGGATAGTTGTCATTTCTGGGATGACAACCACTTTCATAT
Source organism: Picea engelmannii (assembly GCA_009831015.1). Lineage (NCBI taxonomy): Eukaryota > Viridiplantae > Streptophyta > Pinopsida > Pinales > Pinaceae > Picea > Picea engelmannii. Next base: position 21,298 of record ML832728.1, read on the forward strand.
TTTATTTGATGACTCTACTTCACCTTCTGTAGAGAACATCAATTTCTCACATCAGGAGCTAGTTACCAGCATTCATTCTACATATTCTACAGTGGTATTATTCATTCCAGATTCTGCTACGACCATTTTCCACTATGTGGATGGATCTTCTTATTTGGATCCACATGATAGGTGTCAGTCTTTGGAGCATCATTTGGAGTTGGTTATTGGGTTCCAAAATCTTCCATGGAGAGTTCACATGAGCACTTGGACATGGGACCCAGGCTTACAATGGTGGTTGGACTACTTCAGCATGGTGGGTTTCCTTTCTACATGGGACCTTGGTTCTTCAGTCTTCTTCAACATTATAGTCCACAATTATCCATGGGACCCTGGTATATGGTTGTACATCAAGCGTTGAGGACAACGCTTTCATAAGGGGGATGGAATGTAAGGTAGCTAGAGAGGTAGTGGGGGGCCCCAGAGGGCCCATAGTTATAATAGTGGAGGTCATTCAATGTAAGGTGGACTAGGTCCACTATATTATTAAATAAGGCTCACTATGGTAGTTAGATATAATAAATGGATAATTAGATATAATAAATGTAAGAGGACTTCTTAGAATGTTCTACTTCTAGAAGATTCCTCCTCTAGAATGTTCTTAGGTGATGGTAGCACTATATAAAGGGGTTCAATCAATGTAATGAGACATGAAAATAAGTATTGTATTTGGAGCTGAAGCTCATTGGGAGGTTTCCCCCTCGAAGAGGCAAGTGAACAGGAGAGGATCCCTTCCATAATAGGATCCATTGTATGGTGTTGCCCTACCCTAAGGGTTTGATAGAATAAAGTTGTGGTTTTCTATATTTTTCTTCTATATCTATTGTGGTGATTTTGTATTCAGTATTTGGTTCTTAACAGTAACTCATCCTTCTCATTTTCCTAAGCGGTCACACAGTACCACGCAACTCATAGTTGCTCCAAGATTATTTCTTTCTCTTTCTTCAAGGCTTCTGTGGCCTCTTCCTTTTCTTATTGGACTCATTAAAGACAAGCCTCTGTTGCATATTCCAATCTATGAAGTTGGGTTGGTTCATCCCCCAAATCTGCAGTCTCCGACGAGGAGGGAGCAAAAGGTATTGCGCGGCTAACTTGAATAGCTCGATGTATCTTCTTCGGCTCCTTCTCAACTCATACATACAAATATTATTTCCTCATGCCATATCTCTGTAAGAGGTCCTCGGATGCATCCTCCATCGCTCCACGGACTAGAATAATGTCATCCTTCATGACCTTGTAGCCTCGCTTTCCCTTCTCAACTTCGTTGTATGTCTCCTTTATGTGATGTGCCAGGGAGTGATATGAAGTCTTCCCTAGGTAGAACTATTAAGGTTTGGGTCCCTGCATGTCCAGTCCTGTGATCAAGTGGATCAGCGTCGGATCCATAGTAATGCACTCCTCGAGTCACAGATATCCTCCGTGATAGCACGACAAGAGGAGTTTAACGCAAGCATTAACCTCCCGATTTCAGCGAAAGTGAGGGATCTTCATGAAATTCAATATTGTGGACTACGCGAGCTCCTTAATCCATGGCTGGGAGACTATGCGAGGCTTCTTCCCAGTCGTCTTCATCAAATATCTATGTGGCACGATCATTGCGTAGTTCTTTCTATCTCCAAGGTTGAAATCATTGTTCTTAAAGGATGGGATCTATCCCAACTGTCTTCCTTCTACACGTATCCTCTTCGATATGTACGCGGTGATCAATGTGTACTCGAAGTCCCATGGAATGTTGTTGCGGTTAACCATTCCAGCCAAAGGAGGGATGTAATCATGTAAGACCGACGGGATCTACTTCGCATTAGCCAGATCGCCGTGATGCTTACTTTACTTCTTAGTAGCGGGGTTAGCACGTTTCGAGCGACGTCCAGTCGAAGGGGAAGTTTGCAGTCCCCTGTTCAATGATGCTTGTACTCCCTCGGACATAGATTTATCATCCATAAACTTCTTCATAACTTCTTCAACGGATTTCTCTAGTTCGGTGCGCTCGACCGACATTCTCACTATTAACAAATAAGTCGGGGTAGGTGAATAGATAGTGGGGTAAACAACAGATGGTGAGGTCTAATAGCACAACTCAACACACACAATCACTTCGTTTCTTGTCTTGGATAATCACGAGTAGAAAAAAGTGGTCCCAGTGCAGCGTCCGACGTTTAAATAAGCAAGTGTCGTAACATATTCCCCCAATGGATAAGAATGCTTCAATCAATACGAATCAGTCCATTGTGGCGCGGTCTCAATGTCCCAAAGGTGGTATATTTTCCCATAAATTCATTTTATATCCGTTCGGAGCATCGTTCTAACGGTCGGGGTTCCTCCAACGGTCATATAACTTCACCAAGGAGAAGTCCCATTCTGCGCGGTTTTGTTGTTCCCGTGAGGTTTGAATCTTGCAAATCTGCCTCCTGTGAAGTTCCAATCTGTGAAATATTCCATCTGTTCTCTGTAACTTCTTGTAGCTTTTCCAACTTAGCCTTCTTCTTACAGAGCTTCCTTGCCTTCTTTCTTGTGATCCGAGTCTCTCTAACTATTTCTGGATTTTTCTTTCCATTCTCATTCTTATCATCTCTTGGTGTGGTAGCTTCGCGTTGTTGATGTGCTCTCAAAGGGTTTGAAGTTAATATCCCTTATCTTATTAGTTCCTAGTTGGATATACTTATTTCTTGTATGGATAGGTCCTTCAAACCTTCTTGTGTTCTTTCAACCACGATAGATAATTCTCTAGTATTTTGTTGAGTCAACTCAACTTCCCATTCTTCTATCTGTCGATCTATTTTTCTAGCTATGATATCCCCTAGTTATTGCTTTTTATTTTCTATAGCTTCTTCCTCTGCTTTCCTTCTGATCTAATCCTCTTTGAACCAAGAATTTTCTAACAAAAGAGGAAAAGGGGCATTGTTCTCAACAAACCGAATAACTTCAAATTCTTCTTGAGTCGATGCTCCATGGATGATAACAGGTACATTAGTAACTCTTCCATATAGGGTTATCATCTTTCCTTTGAACAAGCCTATTCTTCCCAATGAAGGTACCACAATAGGCTTCCCCATAATTTTCGTGATTTATGTCATAATATTCACTTGTGTTTTCTCATCCATGACATAGTCAATGTCGAAGTCTCCTATTCTTGTACTTATGCACTATTTTTCTTTCAAGATCTCTGGTAAACTGATATCTTTGTGATTATTCATTGCTTCTTTTAACTGTACTAACATAGTCTTATCTTTCTCCGATTCTTTCTCTTTATGATTCTATAGTATACTCTTATTCTCTAGACTCATATTCATTTGTTCAACTTTAGCAATCATCCTTGGACAGTCTTCAACTTCATGACCATCGATTTTACAACATAGACAAATAGGACCTGCACCAGGGCATTCCTTAGCAAGATGTCTCAGTCTTCTGCAGTTATAACATAATGTCAATCCTTTCTTTCTCTTGTAAGTTCCCCAACTTTTCTTGTACTTTGCACTAGGATCACAGTGTTGGACCTGCAATCTGCAAGAATTCTTTCTAGGTTCCTGCATCCACTTATTAGTCCAAAAATTCTTTCTATGTATAGGAATAACATATCTTTCTCTAGTTCCATCAAATTTATTCAGATCAACTCTTTATTCTAACTGTACCCTAGCTTTCAGGCTAGGACAAAATCTATCAAACATACCTAGATTCATGCTTCCGAAACAAAAATTTCCACTTATCTTACTCTATCAAAGCACAAAACTTTACCTTTTTCAAGATCTTACCTCTTTTTCTTCAGATCGGGTCTCTTTCTTAGCACAAAGTTTCACAATTCAAGTAGAGTACTACGCACTACAACAACAGATCGACGCACAAAGATTCTATTTTCTTTCAGTTCCCAACAATCACAGTTTCACGTCTCGACAATGTAACCATTTTTTGGCACAGGGGCAAACCCAAGGTTCAACGCTTCAACAACGCACCAACAAAACCCTAAATACTATCCCTTTCAGAAACACTTGCGAAGCAGGTGAAATCTCACCCGAGGTAGAGGCAGGGGGTTACAGGACTCAAGTGTCTATAACCAAGATGGGACACAGATATGTGATTATAACACTTTGTAGAGTACTTAGGGACAACACAGATTATTATATTTATTCACATCACAGATCAAACCCTAAGAACAGATCGACACAGTAACAATGACACAATATACATTGCACTTAGCATCAGAAGTCAGATCTAACACATTCAACATAGAAAATCACTAAGCATTCATAGATCTATCCATCATTCATAATAATCGATGCACTAAGAAGATCTACAGCATAAACATTATAACACAAAGAAAACCATCAACAAAATATTTATGTGGTTTACCCCAGTATGGGGTTACATCCACCAATGGCTTCTTCTTCTTTATTAGTCTTCAATTGCTTACATCCATCCGCTCCTATGCACTAAGCCACAGAGCCAAGCTTCGCATTGGACAGGTGATTTGTGCACTGCGCACCAGATCCACCTTCCCAAAATCAGGTCAAGGCACAGAGCCAACTCCTCTACTAAGCACAGAGTCTTACATACATGGTTTGTTGCACAAAGAAACTCAAAACTACTTGCCTCTTGCACTTATATAGATACTACTACTTCTACATTACATCCTTACATATTTATACTTTTACAAAAAGGCCTAATCATGGGTAAACCCATGGGTCGAATTCCCATAACCAATTACATAAACCCTAATGAACCCCTTGTGGGGTCCACAAAACAAGTGAGATCCCACGATCTCAAATCTGCATGAGCGCTCCATCTTCGACCAGCCTGTCGATGTCCAAAAAGAGGTCAAACCCGACCACTGTTTCCTCAAAACTTGGTCGAGGGCCAACATGTGACTCCACAATTTCAGAATTTCATAGGCATTTGTTGTTGTTTTGTCTCAGAGGTTTGCACCTCTTAACTTTTCTGCGGTTCCTAGTTTCTCACATCCAATACCTCATGTATCAGAATTGAGATATTTTCTACCTGTATTCATATAAAGGTAGGAGGATAATCTTGCACAACACCTCATTATGTTTCATCAATGTATGGATCAGTTAGATATACATCATGAGGATGTGCTCATGAAAATGTTCATGTATTCACTAGAGGGAGACGCTCGAGGATGGTATAGATCTCTTCCTCCCTCTATATTTCATCATTATAAGAGCTTCATACCATGTTTCATCATCATTTCAAAATATTTTGTCTAGCTGATCTTGATTTTGAAAACTATTGTAAAGAATTTGAATTCTACATCCATCATTCATTTAGTAATTCTTCTGGTTATAAGGATGGACAAGAAAAAGCTATTGAGCATGTAGAGGAGGAATCATCCCCATGTAAAACCTTCTCTAGTTCTTTAGTTTCGAAATAAGATTCTATTGATTGTTTTAATGATAAGGATGTTGGTGATAGAAACATTGTAGACACATTTGTCCTTGACCCGAATGTCTCTAGCAGTTTTGAGGCTGCTCCAAATTTTCATGAAGATCAAGTTGTTTCTTTTAAGTATTCATATGTCAAAGAACAAATGTACACATCAACATATGATAGCTATGAAAATGATGCTTGTCATGAAGAAATAACTGTAGAAGAATATTTTCCTCGGGTCTTTCAAGAGGTTTCTTACGATGTATTTTCACTTGTGATTGAAGAGAAGGATGATAAATAGGTCCCTAAGCTTGCGTGTGTTCAAAGTTTACCTGTTTATGATAAATTTGAAAATATACTTACTCCTTTAAAATATCATGAAGACAAGCTTCATTTTCAACCTTCACTTGAAATATTTGACAACGGTGGAAATATATTGCAACAATATTTTGTTTTTTAGAATAGGTGAGATCATAATGTTATTCACATAGCAGATTCAATACAGTGGCAACCTTGTCCTTTAGACCAACCCAATTCTTTTTTTCATGAGTTTCATGATCCAATAGTCAATTGGATGAAGTCTATGTTTTCAAAAGCTTCACACATTGACAGTTTAGGCGTGGTGTTTATTTACTATTGTGAGTATGAGTTGTCTAAGAATTTTTTGTTGCATATATTAAATTATTTTTATATTTTTTCAGACAACTGCAAGCATAAAGCCATGCCAAGAAATAAATTGCTTGATTGGCTATTTTGGAAAATTGTATATACATGAGAAAAGTGGTTTTTCAGTTGCTTAGTATAGGAATTGTAAATAAATAAGATTAATGTTTCAAGCATTTCCTTCAGTTTACACAGTGTGGTCAGATTATAGTTTGAGGTTTGTTTTCAATGTGTGAATGTTTTTATTTCCAATAAAGAGAAGAAGTATACTTCAGGCATGAACAATTCATAGTTTTCAACTTAGGTCGACTGTAGTGCATGATGGAAAACTACAAGTTTCATATTTTCAAAATGGATAAGGCACTGAAACTACAAGTTCTTGGTAGCTCGTAGGGAGCATTCCATTCCCAGTAGGAGCCAATGTTAGCACCAATCATGTTTTTAGTGCCTGGCCATCATCCAAAATCTCCAACGATTGATTTCAAAAGGAAGCTTTATCATTTCTTATCTTAATTTCCATTTGCAACTGTGAATTGCAAACTTGATTGTGCGCTGCAAACTCAACTGTGCATTGCAAACTTGAATGATTGCCAGTACACAACAAAATCGTGTTTTCATCATAACTTTTAAATTCTGGTCTGGGTTCTTCTAAAAATATTTGTGGAGATGAATCATTATATTATTGACTTTTTGAACAAAAATCACCCTCACCTAGTTCGTTGTTTGGGAGAAATGTTGAAATCATCACCTACAGGAAAGTTTGCAGCGAATCCTGAAATTGTGTTGAAAACTCTAATAGTCTGGTAAATCAAAGATGTAGGAGGGATGCCACTTGTCTGAGGAGGTTTGAATGGGTTCTTAGATATCAATTAGACACCAAGGGACACTTATACCTAAGATTCAGCTCCACTAAATCTCCATGCAATGATATGGATGCCGTTGCATTTATTCTAAAAGACAGTTTCCAGGGGTCAAGGAATTAGTTGGATTTTTTGTTTGCCACATATCTCTAAGGCAGAGAATCCAATGCATGGAGTAGGCTGCGACCTCCTAGAGATATTATTGATATAATTTTGTATTTAATGAGTGAGAGGAATCCAAATAGGGATAAGAGAGAGTTAGGGGAGAGTTTGAGGTAGTTTAGTTGTGTATGTTGATTTGTAAGCCTGGTGGGCATATCAGAATGTAACATTTCAGCCATTAGAGATTCATGAGAGTTGTTACTATCAGATTATGTTTTCTTTGTTTTACATTTTACATTTTCATCTCGATTGAATGAATTTAAGACATTGAGGATCAATAGTTTCTCATGGGTAGGAGATTCATGAGCTGCAAAGGATTTGCAGTGATTGCCTTCTTTCATGATTTTTGTTCAAGTATTATTTTTATTCATTTTTCAAAGAGGATCATAGATTGATGAATATTTCTTCTTAGTGTTATCTGCTTCATTATTTTGTTCATCATTATATATCCCTTTTTTCTGGTAGGAAACTTGATTTCCTTTGATCTGCACAATGTTATGACTCCATGCCCAATGGAATGTCTCTACATATAGTTTGTTTCTCTCTTTCTTTCTCTTTCTTTCTAATCCACCAACCATAAATTTATTTAATTATTCAAATTCTGATGGGTATTAGGCTTACACCTACAATAGTCTAGGTGTGAATTCTAGTGCTAACACAATCAAGGAACAATATTACTTTGTTGGAAACTATGACGACCAGTACATGAGATGGACCACACTACGTCAAGAGAGGGGACAAGAAGTGTCAGAGTTCACCAATACCTTCCATACCTTGCAGACCAAGCTGGGTATCAAATATTCTGAGTGGCATTTGGTTCTGCACTACCGTGGGGCTCTACACAGGTACATCCAAACTAAAATGGAGTTATTGGACATCTCATCATTGGGAGTTGTTTAAGACATTTTACATTTTACATTTGCATCTTGCTTGAATGAATTTAAGACATTGAGTATCAATGGTTTTTCATGGGTAGGAGATTCATGAGTTGCAAAGGATTTGCAGTGATTGCCTTCTTTCATGATTTATGTTTAAGTATTATTTGTATTCATTTTACAAAGAGGATCATAGATTGATGAATATTTCTTCTTAGTGTTATCTGATTCATTCTTTTGTTCATCATTATATAGCCCTTTTGTCTGGTAGGCAGCTTGATTTCCTTTGATCTACACAATGTTATGACTCCATTCCCAATGGAATGTCTCTGCAGATAGTCTGTTGCTCTCTTTATTTCTAATCCACCAACATAAATTGATTTAATTATTCAAATTCTGATGGGTATTAGGATTACACCTACAACAGTCTAGGTGTGACTTCTAGTGCTAACATGTTCAATGAACAATATTAATTTGTTGGAAACTATGACGACCAATACATGAGATGAACCACACTGCATCAAGAGAGGGGACAAGCAGTGCCAGAGTTCACCAATACCTTCCATACCTTGCACACCAATATGGGTATCAAATATTCTGAGTGGCATTTTGTTTTGAACTATCGTGGGGCTCTATGCAGGTACATCCAAACTAAAGTGAAGTTATTGGACATCTCATTGTTGGGAGTTGTTTAATACATTTTACATTTTACATTTGCATATTTCTTGAATGAATTTAAGAGATTGAGGATCAATGATTGTTCATGGGTAGGAGATTCATGAGATGCAAATTAGGATTTGCATTGATTTCCTTCTTTCATGATTTATGTTCAAGTATTCTTTTTATTCATTTTTCAAAGAGGATCATAGCTTGATGAATATTTCTTCATAGTGTTATCTGCTTCATTCTTTTTTTCATCATTATATAGCCCCTTTGTCTAGTAGGCAACTTGATTTCCTTTGATCTACACAATTTTATGACTCCATTCGCAATGGAATGTCTTTGCAGATAGTTTGTTTCTCTTTTTCTTACTCTTTCTTTCTAATCCACCAACCATAAATTGATTTGATTATTCAAATTCTGATGGGTATTAGGCTTACACCTACAACATTCTAGGTGTGACTTCTAGTACTAAAATGGTCAAGGAACAATATTACTTTGTTGGAAACTATGATGAACAGTACATGAGATGGACCACACTGCATCAAGAGAGGGGACAAGTAGTGTCAGAGTTCACCAATACCTTCCATACCTTGCACACCAAGATAGGTATCAAATATTATGAGTGGCATTTGGTTCTGAACTACCATGGGGCTCTACGCAGGTACATCCAAACTAAAATGGAGTTATTGGACATCTCATCATTGAGAGTTGTTTATTGATATGTTGTCAAAATCGAGTAGAAATTTAAGCACTAGAACAAATGGGAGTTCGAGTTTGCAAATCCGCAACAACCAAAGCATGATAAATACATACCTAACAAACATCCTTTTGAAAACCAGTCCAAGCCACTAGAAAAGAAGGGTAACAAAAAGACGATGAAGGACACTGGAAAATGGTGTGATTTCCACAAAATCCCCTGGCACGACATCGATGAATGTCTCTCAAAATAGTCAATGGTGGATGAGATCAAAGATAAGGATCTAGACCCTGATTCGGAATCTGATTCAAAAAATACTGGTAGAAGACAGATCATTGGCGCAAAACCCAATATTATTGTCGCGACCACAACAATTCAACCCAAAGAAACAGTAGATCATGAAGAGGGGGAGCACATTTTTCATTCACATATGTGGGTGAAGGGTACCCCACTGCATTTTATTTTTGAAAGTGGAAGCTATAAGAACCTCATCTTAGCAGAGGTTGTCGAACAGTTGGGATTGTCGACAACACCACACCCACAACCATACAACATTGGGTGGCTTCGCTAGGGATGAGACCTTTGTGTCATCCAACAGTGGTTGTTGTCATACGACATCCAACCCTTAAAGGATGATGTATTATGTGATGTTTCTCCACTGGATGTATGTGATGTTCTTTTGGGCCATCCATATATGTGGAAGCACCATGTTGTTTATGAGTCTCGACCCCACAGTGTCATTGTTACTCTGGGGGGTCATCTCTACAGGATACCAGAGGTAGCTCCAACTATTGTTCCACCTAAATAGTGTCGCAAGTTAGTATCTAATACTACAAAATTCATCTTCTTCACAATTTGTTCAAAAGATGAATAGAAGAACACCACTACAGCCTCAGTCCAAGCACTTTATGTCCAGCAAAAGCAGGTCGACAAGATTGAAGAAAATCACAAGGATTCCTTCTGCACACAGTCATCTCATGTATCCAGACTCTTTAAAAAGGTCCAACCCTTCCATCCACAGGTGCGTGACAACCTTAAACATGCTAAGCAACACAACTTCTCCAGCAAGGCAAGCAACTCATCAAGATGCATATTCAACAAACGTTTTTCCCTCTCCCTCAGGCACTCAACACAATGGAGATGGTTTCTTCCTAAGGAGGGAGGATTGATACAGGTGGATATTGGGGGCCATCCACCTATTCCAACTAGCTCAAATAGTCTTCTGGAAACTTACTATTTTTAGCATTTTTTCAGTTCATAAACTTTAAGGGCCATTTTGAGGGCCTAAATGAAGTTTTTTTGGGATCGAGCACCTCAAATATTACATAAGGATTTGATTAATCCCCCAAAATGAATCTCCTCGATAGTACCTTTCCAACGAGTTATCGTTAGCCCCAAACGAAGATCGTATGCCAAAGTTATGACCCCGGGAAGTTGATATACCAAGCTACCCAAAACAGGGTCCACAAAACTGTTGGATTTTAATCTTCCAGGGTTAGGGTTTTGGATTTTATTTATGTTAAAAATGCCTTTATATCCTCATTGTAATCATCTTCTAGTGACTGTGAGTAGCCATCACATCTCTTCTCAGAGATAAGCTACCACCACTCTAGCAAGTCTTTCACTCTGTATTTCTACAGTTTTGTACATTTCATTCATTAATAGAAATTGTGTATTATTGTATCTCTGTGTTTATGGTTGAATATATGATATATTTCTATTATATTATTGAATATATAACATATCTTTGTACATTTCTTTATTATATCACCGCTCTCATTTCGTGCCGAAAATAATCTAGATCACCTTAACTTGCTCTAGTCGGCCTACAGGATAGTTCTAGTACTGGTTTTCCAATAGAAGCTAGATGGGAGACCAGACTAGACTCGGATTCCCCATCAACTCCTACTACTTATTCAAAAAAAAAATCATATCAAATCCCATATCCAACATGACTCCATCCATGTCATAACCACCAAGCTTGGCAGTCATCTTGAACTCTCTACCAATACGTTTCTACTTGTTAACCTAACAAACTTCCATTTCTAGTAGGGGTGTTAATATAGTCCCATATTTCAGTTCCTTCCCCATACAAGTGGCTAATATCTGCGTCAAATTTCTTGCAGCATCAAGATCATTAAAAAATCTCAAACAACATTGCAAGAAATTACATACTTGATCTTCAGAATCTGTCTTCTGACACCAATCTTGCAATGCTTCTTCATGCATTGCATGCTTCAAATTATCAAGTTGATTTTCCTCAATTGATCATTTATCAGTGCATCACAACTCTTCCTTCTTGCATGTTTTTTCCATTGACATCTGTATTATGTGTTGTGTCTCCTCACACGTACAATCTTCCTCCAACGATCGTTATGTCGCACATTGTATCTCTTCCTGAGCGTGAGCCTCTTCTAGTGATCTCTATGTTTCCCATTCCACTTCTTCCTATATCCGATCCTCCTCTAATGATTTTTGTGTTTCTCATTGAACTTCTTCACAACTTCGAGCCTCTTCAAGTGATCTTTTTGTCGTGCACTATTTCTTCTTCAATGGATCTCTACATGTCGTGCAGAGACTTCTTTTGTTGGGCAACATCGAACTTAGGTGGGGGTTGTGTTTCCTTTCTTATCTTTCCCTCCAACTTCTGACCTGAGATATCATCCTACTCAAAGTCCCTTCCTATCTTCTCTCCTCCTCGGGTTACCACTCGGACATCGAATTCCTCATCTTTCTTCGTATTTATGTGTGGCTCTGCATGCACCATATTGCAATGCTCCTTATTTTCTTCCCACTTCTTCACTAAGTCGAGACAGTCTTATGTGACATGTCCGTAGCTATAGTAGTATGCGCAGAGCACGTGCATCTTAGTATAAAACCTTGATGCATTCCCAATTTCTCCATAATTGAAGCAAGTGGGGGGTATACCTCCCCCTTCACCTCTGGGACCTTCTTGGTTTCTGACTCTCTCGGCAATGCCACAATCACCACCCTTATTCTCTTCTTGTACCTAGAATGCATCACGGGTATTGTCTTGCATTAGTTGGAGTGACCGAAAATTATTGGCATCATGTCCCACAGATTTACAAAACTCACAGAACATAGTATGGTGCATCTATTGACACTTATACAAATTTGGGCAGTGGGGTGGTACATGGCCCAAATGTCAACATATCTCACACCATTCCATTTGGGACCTAGTTAGGAATGGACTAGGTGCACCTGTAGCCACATAATTTAGAAGTATAGGGCACGTGTCCATACGATGCTCCTCAGAGTGATATGTGGTACAACATACATTCTCATGCATGAATTTTGTCTTTTCCATATCTTGCAACTGCATCGTTAGATTGGCCCATTAATACTACATCTTCACCAAACTTATCGATGTTTCTACCCCTTATGGTGTAGCTTCTAGGTGCATGGAAATTTCCATGACCTCCACTTGATTCATCACATTCTCTTGGGTGAGAAGGACTTGGATATGGGGAAGAAACCCCACAATAAACCACTCTTTATGTTGTACGTTATGAATCGAGAATGTCATCCTATCCAAAAAAATCTTAAACCCATGGTCATAATCCCACACAGTTTCTCCTTATTGTTGCTTAATCTCCTTGATCTTAGTAATACACTAAGATTCAGACTTGGGCTTTTGAAATTCATACAATAAATCCCTCTTGATCTCCATCAGAGATCTCGTCTATCTCATTGGAGCAGTGGCCTTGTACTTCATGTACCACGTCAATGATATGTTTCTGAATGTGGTTCCCAACTGCACAATATTTGTTTCTTCATCGGTGATCATCTTCACAAACCATATTAATTCTCACATGAACCAATTTTGTTCTACGCCATCCTTACCTGTTCCATGGAACATGGGTAGTGTTAGGGTGCTATCTCGATTCACCATTGTCACTCTCAAACCAAATCCTCCAATCTGACTGTCAGTTGTCGAACTCCTTACTACTAATACTCTTCTTGGTGAATTAGCACTGACTTCACCTTCTTCTTCACACATCTCTTATTTTCTATCTCTTTCTACGCTTTCTCATACTCCAATCGCCTCATTATCTGTTGTTTTTTCTTCTTGATTAAAAACATGCAAGGGGGTGGTTCAAGGGGGGGTAATTACATCTCCTTCTAACATTTATTGTGAGGGGACCCAGATATTTTCTTACATGTATCCACACAAGACCATCTACAATTGCCAATTATTCTCAACCCACCACTAGGGGATCCTCTATATTCCTCTTCTTCTCTTGTGCCTCCACTTTGTGCCTCATATTCCTTCAAGGTTGTGGCACTCTGAAACAACCAAGGGACTTAGAATTCATCACCTGGACCCTTGGGACTACTACTACCACTGGTATCCCCATTGGACACCCTACTCTCGACGTCGTGCCTCTTCACGAGCCTATATTTTCCCATGCTCCACTATAGCACAACACACTCTTTTGCACTTCCTCCTGGTGTGGCCTCCTTTCTCTTCATCCTAGGCCCGAACCCTCGTCACGTGCCCCTTGATATCTTCTTTCCACATCTTTTCTTTGCTTTCCTTCTTATCTCAACTCTTCTTACATATCTCTCATATCTCTATCTCTCTCCTCTACTCTTCTAGGTCCATCCCATTCTTCACCTCATTCTAGCAAATTTTGGATCCTCCTCAACGAATACATATCCTCTCTCAATTTTCCCCCATATTTTCACCCCTCCAGCACTAGGGGAGTCTACTCAACCATCCTGTCAGGATCCATGCACATCATCCCTTTATCCATGAAAAACATCTTGATCCAGAGTGGGAGTTATTCTAACATTCATTTTCTTAGACCTTCTACGAATTTTCTTTTAGCCTCATTGAAAGAATCAATGTACTCCACAAAAAATTCAATTATATATCCCTCCTTTATTCAAGAAAAACAAAATTCAATGGCCTGAGTCCACTTATTGTCCAATGTCTTCAACCTATCAAGTGTGGCTTGATCCCAAACCACCATTCATACAAAAAACAAGGAAATTTATCAAAGAACATCTCATGCATATCAATGTAAATATACTTATATTTCCATCTCTTCACAATCACTCTTAGACCCTAATTTTCTCACAGGGAAAACTCATGCTCCTTTACATTTAGCCAATCTTGAATTTCTTGTCGATATGGATACCATCTCATATCTTAACTTCATCCTCCAATAAAATAATTTCAGCTCCCAACAATAGAACCATTTTTTGGGCCATTTCACACTTGTGTTCATCCTTATTAACGTTGGGGGCTCTAGACCCAGGGTTCATCCATAGTTTACCAACAAAAACCCCAAAGCATCGACATATCCATATTCATCCAAGGGCGAAGAAGGTCTCACCTGAGATGCAATGAGGATCACAGAAACCATATGGTCTTGTGACGGAGATGTCGAAGGACTAAACACAAGGGATCCATCCAAGATGACATTCACACTCTCCATTAACGACAAATTACTATTATCAATGTGTAAAACAATACACACACATATCCAAATATCACACGAGTGACACATAATAGATCAGAATTATTGCAGCTCTATTACTCCTTCCATTCCATTAAAAACAAGCATACACTAAGTAAAACATACTTAACAACAACATGGTCTCATGTCTTCTTTAGATAATTCCCCATAGTCACAGTATATTGCGCCATGTACATCCTTTCGGACCTTAGACATATGACAAACTCATACTTATATTCAGAAGCATTACAACATTACAATACTACAGAGGCTCAGAGCGAGCTCAACAACAAAACAAATAAAAAATTAGTGAATCCTCTAAGCAAGTGTGTAACTCCATTTTTGATGTCGTTGCTTCCTTTTATAGTTTCTTTGATTAGGAGCTTTGTCTCTTTTAGTTCTAGTCCACTTGATCTACTGACTAACAATCTTGCACGCTTATGTTTCCTACCTGCATTCCACATATCCCTTCTGGAATTGGGGAAAACTTAACTGCCTCGCCAGCTCATCTTTTTTCAATTCCACATTCCCTTGTGTTGCTAGCATTAATCATTTGAGAAGAATTCCCAATGATTCCTTGGGATACTGGAAATAATTTTCTTGATTTCTGGTGTGCATCAAAACCTGGATTGTTGTGCATTTGATAGACCTCATACTTGGTGCGCAATATCAAAACTTGGTCTGGCATGCACTTATTGTCATTCTACGCGCTTTCGCTTGGGTGCATGCAAAACTGGACTGGTCATGCACAACTCTGTTTGTGCATGCGCACAAGATTAACCAGAAACTTTGGGTGCGAACAAAGAGGGATTTATCCCCTTCTAGTTATGTTAGGAGACCGATTTGGTATAGGATGACATTGATGGATGCTCAACAACAAGAGTCTCCTAGGAGTAAATTAAGGGAGAGTGGGCATTTGACGAAGTTTCCAAACTTTATGGCATACATATGTAGTGGCATTGATTCCGTGACTTCTAGTATTAAGGAAGCAACTTACCAACAGGGTTGGAGGGATGCCAATGAGTAGGATGATGTGTTTGACACTGTGCCAATGTCAGAGGGAGAACCAATTCCTGGTGGCTCTTCGAGAAATACCTTCCCCTCTAAGAGGGAGTGTTGATGTTTGTAGCATTGGATAGGTATTTCCACATGGGTCTAGTGTCTAGACATTCAGAAGTCATCCAAATCCCTTCTACATTGAGACTTTACTTTAATTCAAGGAATTATTAAAGAAAATTGCTTTTATTAGTGACTTTATTTTTATTTAAGGAAATGATTTCATTAGCATTAGTGAATTAAATAATAGTCATTGATCTAAAGTGAGGTGAGAAGTAATCTCAATCATCAATCACTTTGGAGATTAGGGTTAGGTCATAACTCAATCTTATAAAAGAAAGGAAAGGGTGAAGGAGAAGACACTTGATATATTGATACAAAGTAGAGAAGGAATTGTTTTCAAAGAGTTGGATCACGAAGGACTGTGATTCAAGGAGATCTTGGATATGTGGAGAAGGACTTCCATCTAGAGATCAGGTCAGAGAAAAGATAGAATAGAGACAATCACAAATGGGTTTCAACAGATTGAAGCCGCAGCAGTAGGGTCACACTATATAGAGTTTTTGTATAGTCTTTGAGTGTGTGTAAATGGGTTTCAATGGAGACAAGAACATATATGTGTATTTTCTTAAGGAAATGGGCATACATCTCGAGAAACATGAAATATCGAGGTCGTACAACAGATCATGATTTGCTAGGGTTTGCAAGTATTGTCTATATATTTTTTACATTTCTCTGTGGGCGATTTTCCTAGATATGTGAGCCCCTATAAGATTTAAATTTATTTTAATAATAATCTTAGTTGATGGGCATAATATATTTGTGTCTTGTGTATGAAACTTGTGGTCCAGTGTTGCTTCCACTATCTTTATTTGAGTTGAATATCCCAACAAGTGTACGTTATTTTCTGAGCTACTAATTTGATTTACAACAAGGTGTTGATTAATTTTGGTTTTCATTGATGTCAACCCTTGAATAAATTCTGATAGCACAAAGGATGAACTCCAAAGTGTTCCCCTTATGGTGAAAGCCCTCATGGGAAGACACTTTGTGGATTGAGTTATCCTAGAAGTATGGTTAGAGAACCCATGCTTATTTGTGGAATAATCAGATGAATGCCAGTGAATTTTTCATTGAAACTATCCTATATGGATATTTCTTGTCATTCCATTTTCGGTGGTATGTGGAATGTCACATAACTCCTCACAGTTAGAGAGTTATGGCCATAAGAAGTTGGAGAACCCAGGTTTGGGTAATGGACCCAAGTTTGTTTGATGGATAATGGTATTATTTTTGATATATTTTCAAGTAATACTATTATATATGGATATTACATGTCATTCCATTTCTGGTGGTATGTGGAACGTCACATAACTCCTCACGGTTTGAGAGTTATGGCTTTACGAAGTTGGAGGACCCTCATATGTCATCTAGAAGCCCCAAAAGGTCAAAGTAGCCAAAGTGGTTTAAGAGATTTTAGAAGGTAAATAATAAATTGAAGTGATGAGTGTACTATAATTCAAAGTGAATACAAAATAAATTATTTAAATAATAAATTTAATGGAGAAATTAGAAGTGCATTAACCCTAAAATAAGGAAAGTGGGCAAAGTGACCTAGAAGATGTTTTTAAGGAAGCTACTTGGAGAGTATAAATAAGAGGCAAGGCTCTCTCATTTTAGATCACACTTGAGAATATTGAATATCTATAGGTTTCTGAGGTAACCAAAGGATATCTTATCCAAATTTCAGAGGGAAGGTGAAGAAAAGAAGGCCGGAATTCAAGGGAAGATAAATTCTTTTGATGATGCTTTCTAAGGTATGTTATTTACAGGTCGTCTCACCATTTTCGCAATAACTTTTTTTCTAGAATGATTCAGACCGTGAAATTTCTATTCCATTGAGGAAACAAATCCAAGTATCTATGGTAAAAAATTAATCTCGTGGGTCGTTGTATTTTTGGAGTTACACTCCGTGGAAAATAGGGTTTGTGGCTAGTCCTGAAACTAGTCTAAAACAAGTGTTTCGGGTAAAAACGTCATAACGCCTTCATAAAAGATCCAAATTTAGTGAGACTAAATGTTTTGGTTATAGTACAATCTATATTATTCTGTGTAACATTTTTAGATCCATTGAACAAATATTCCATGCGGGGCACGCTCTACAAGGGCTCTCTCTAGAATAATTCAGAATTTAGCAAGGTATGCCATTTTTGCTATAACTCCTCTTTTGAGAGGTTCCAAGTAGTGACACTTGGAGGAATTGCAGAAAACATATTGAATAATTTTTTTTATAATTTTCGTATCTTTATTCATTATGGGTACATAGTTATGATTATTTCAAGTTAGGGTTGTTGACTAATCCAAAACTAATCATGTGAGACTAAAGAAAAGTTTGATGAAAATGCTAGTCTCTTGTTGTTAAAGTTAAGGAAGGTTTGCAGGTATGTGATCATATACACCAGGTCTATTATAGAGTTACAAATCATATTTGGATGATGAAATTGATGAGAGATTTTGGTTGAGGTACATGTTGAGTACATGGTTGAGATAAGTAGTTGATGAGCTGGCACATACATGAGGTGTATAGTTGATGATGTTTGTACATATTGATGAGTCATAGTTGATGAGTAGTTTACACATGATTGGTACATACTTGGTACATGGTTGGATGCACTTGTTTATGGTACAGGTTGATTACAGGTTTATTGGTACATGTTTACAACGTATATCTCACAGTGATAGTGTGGCAGTGGTTCCATCATTCTACTTCTACTTCAGGGTGGTTGGACGGGGCAAGGACAGGTGGTTGTAGCCACCTTCCAGTTGTAGCCAGAGAACATAGGGGGTTGTATCCTCCTTTTGGTTGTAGCCAGAGAATTGGGGATTTGGAGCTTCCCTCGTGTTGTAGCCTGAGAAACTAGGGGGTTGGAGCCTCCTTCCAGTTGCAGCTGGAAAACAAAGGAATTTGGTGCTTCCAATGAATGTAATTCTTCAAGACATATAAGAAGAAACATCCAGTGGTTTTATCCTGCTTTGGATTTCCATGTAAAACATTGGTGTACTGTGCATGTGTATGATTGTTCATTTGTTCATTTCTTATTTATTCTGTATTTATTGGATGATAATGATACATTGATATAACACTTGGAGTATATGGCTAAAAATTATTAAATTTCTCTATTACTGATTCACCCCTCCTCTCATTAATCCAACAATTGGTATCAGAGTTGGTTCCTTCATGAAATAGTTTAACCTCTGAAAGGAGATCATGGATTATTCTGAGAATGGAGCACCAATGTTTAATGGTCAGAATTGTTTTAAGTATGAGATGCAGAGCATAAGGACGAAAGTATTTTTACAGGGGTAGGGAAATTATATTTGGCTATCAGTTGTTATAGGATATGATAGTTCAAAAAGGGAAAAGACTGCAGCCAAGAAGGAATTAAGGAAGAATAACAAAATAGCAATGGATTTCATCTAGGAAGTATTACCTGATCCGGTAAGAGAAAAGGTTGGTAAATTTTCATCAGCAAAAGAACTTTGGGATAAATTACATGAAATATATTGTTCACCCATCACAGATTCAAAAAATGTCAAAGAAGATGCAGATACAAATCAAGAAGAATTATGTTCACCGTGTCAAGAAGATTTAGAATATGAAGAGTAAATAATCACCAGAGGTATGTTGTTTTGTTTTAATTGTGAAAAACATGTACATGTTGAAATAGAATTCCATGAAGGAAATGAGACAAAAAAACTAAATGAAAAGGAAGGCAATTATGGAAAAGAACTGATTAGTGCTTTAGATGAACTAAGAGAAGAAAACAATTCACTCAAGAAAGAATTGATGAAACAAAAGGAAAGTGTTCACATTTTTTAAGAATCCCAACAGGTCATCGAGAACTTAAGAACTCGGCTAGAAGAAGCCAGAAAGATCAAAGAAAATCTTGAATATCAAAAGAAGTGTTTGGAAACCAACATAGCAACACAGAAGGAAGAAGCAGAAATGAGAGAGAAGATATTGACAGATCATCTTAAGGAAAGAACTAATGATCTAAACCAGCTTGAGGCAAAGTTTTGTCAAGAAGAGAAAGGACTTGAAGAAAAAATAATCACATTAAAAATTCATCTTGAAGAATAAAAAAGAACAGAAGAATTCATGAAGTCTCAGATAATGAAGAAAGAAAAAGAGGTTGAGAAGCTTGAAGAAGAAGTTGTCACCTTGAGAAGTAAAATCGTCAAGCTCAACAAGAATGTTGAAGAGACAAGAACATCCACATTAGTTATAGAGAATGAAAAGAAGCACTCTAGGTTGCTAGAAAATAAGAATGAAGAAAATAAAAAGAGTTATGCAAAAGTAATCAAAGGAAGGAATCATGGTCAATCAGAATCTAAGAAAACTATTGAAGATACATCTTCAAGAAGATCATCCATGTTCAAGACACAAAGAAGCTTCAATCATGATCATGATCAGTCAAGGCAAACATTCAGAAGGACTACGCCACAAAGAATATCATTCACTCCCGGGTACACAAATTTATTTTATGGTAATTTTTTTATTGTACTAACTTTGGACATAAGGTTGCAAATTGCAGGGATTATAAACAAAATGTTCAAGCAAGAAGTGCATATGTGGTCGCACGTAACATTGAGTGTTACAAATGTCATAAATATGGACACATAGCCAATGATTGTAGAAGCATGATCGATACTTCCATGAAAGAGAATATTGATATCAGATATAAGAAAGTATGGATAAGAAAACAGGAAGAACAGGTGAACAAAGACTAGGTACCAGAGATCACAATATTGGCAATAAAACGAGATGAAGAAAATTCTACAGAGAAAAGGAAAGATGTCAGATACAGAAAGGTTTGGGAAATAATTGAAAGAAAGGAAGGACGGGTAAATAAGGAATAGGTTCAAGAGATTGTAATTTTAGGCATTGTAGTGAAATATGAATCCACGTACAGAAAGAAAGAAGTCAGCGCTCAAAGAGATAATGAATCTACCAATGAAGATGATGATGAATACACATCAAAGCAGGAAATGTTCTGAGACATCTGACTTAGAGACTCCAAAGTAATATGAATATTAGACAGGGGGAGTCTATGCGATAGCTATGATAGACCAAAGAACCATCCTTCGAGCAGCTTGCATAGTTTGAGAAGACAAATTCATAGCAATCAGTTAACAGAAGTACAGTTTGATAGATTAATCAAGACTTCATGATAGTATAGTGATAAATGGGTCAGCATTATGGACAGTTGCGCAAGTAGAGTCTTGGACAATATGGACAGAGATGGATTCGTAAGAACACTTAGTAGTTTTGGACAGATATATAATAGTGGATGAGAGCATGGATTCATAGATTGGTTCAGAGAGTGGTTCAGAGACAAAGGAACATTATCATAATGGATGATAATTACACATGAAATGGCTCGAACAATGCTAATGGATTCCAAATTGACAAATATATTTTGGACAAAGGCAATGCATATAGAAGTTCACATTCAAAATAGAGTAATGCTTAGAAAAATGATTGATAAAACTCCCTACGAGCTATGGAAAGGAAGACCAGCAAATGTGAAGCACTTCAAAGTTTTTGGACACAAATGATACATCAAAATACAAGATGGCATAATGGGAAAGTTTGACTCTCGTGTGGACAAAGGAGTACTTGTTGGTCACTCAAGTACAAGGAAAGCATACAAGTGTTACAATCTGAGATTGAACAAAGTTGTGGAAAGCATCAACATAACAATTGATGAAACAGGAAGACCAAAATCAAAGGAAGAAGAAAATGAATCAATGGAACAACCTTTCAAAGAAGAAGCAGAAGATGAAAAATAAGTAGAAGAGGAAGATTAAGAGAATCAGAAAGAAGCAGAAGAGAAAGTTCAGCAAGTGTCTCCAAAGACACCTATCAGACAAGTACAGAAGAATCATCCTTCAGATCATATTATCGGAAACAAAGATGCAGGAGTTGAGACTAGAAGAAGAATCCGTTAACCAGAACAAACACACATAGCACTCTTATCTACAATTGAACCAAACTGTTTTGAAGAAGCCAACAAGGATGAATTTTGGAATAAGGCCATGGATGAAGAATTGGATCAAATAGAAACAAATGACACTTGGGAATTGGTTCCAAGACCAAAGAATAAGAATGTGATCGGCACAAAATGGGTTTTCAGGAATAAATTGAATGAAGATGGACAGGTTACAAAGAACAAAGCTAGATTGGTATGTAACAGATATGCATAGATTGAAGGAATCGACTTTGAAGAGACATTTTCCCCAGTTTCCAGAATGGAAGCAATCCATTTTCTTTTAGCTTATGCATGCTCCAAAAATATTAAAGTGTATCATATGGATGTAAAATCATCTTTTCTGAATGGGGAACTTGAAGAAGAAGTCTAAATTGAACAACCAGAAGGATTTCAGTTGTCAGAGAACGTAGATTATGTGTGTAAATTAAAGAAGACCTTGTATGGTCTAAAACAGGCTCCTGGAGCATGGTACTCTAGACTGGATAAGTATCTACAACATGAAGGGTTTAGAAAAGGAAGTGTAGATATCAACCTCTACATCAAGGTAAGTCAAGGTAATATTTTATTAATTGAAGTTTATGTTGATGATATTATTTTTGGTAGTGATGATGACAGGTTAAGCAAAAAATTTGCAAAGGATATGCAGAATGAATTTGAAATGTCATTACTTGCAGAACTATCCTTCTTTTTGGGACTTCATATATGTCAAAGCAACCAAGGAATTTTTATTTCTCAAACCAAGTATATCAGAGAAATGCTAAAGAGTTTCGGAATAGAAGATTGCAAACCAATTATCACTCCTATGCAAACCAGTTGCAAGTTGAGAAAAGATGATGATTCAAAGCCTACATATCAGAGGAAATACAAGTTAATGATTGGCAACCTACTATATGTGACAACATCCAGACCAGATGTAACGATTTCAAGAAGCACCAAAGGAATCACATGTATTATCAGTGAAGAGTATTTTTCAGATATCTCAAAGGAACAGAAGAGTTTGGATTATGGTATCCAAAAGGAAAGGATCTATCACTTATTTCCTACATAGATGAAAATTGGGCAGGTTGTATTGATGACCGACAAAGCACCTGTGGAGCAACGTTCTACTTGGGTGAGTGTTTAGTATCAAGGCTAAGCAAGAAACAATCATCAATATCTTTATATACAGTCGAGGCTGAGTATATTGAAACAACATCATGTTGTACACAGGTTCTTTGGCTGAAACAAACTTTGACAGATATACAGGTTGAGTATGATGAGCCCATTCCAATCTATTGTGATAATAAAAGCACCATTAGTATCTCAAAGAACCCGGTGATGCACTCCAAGACAAAGCACATTCGAATCAAGTATCACTTTCTACGGGAGCAGGTTGCAGAAAAGAACATCAGAGTTGTGTATGTGGGCACACAAGAAAAAGTGGCATACATCTTTACAAAACCACTTCCACGAGAATCCTTTGAGTATCTTTGCTAGAGACTCGAAGTTATTTCTACTCCAAAATGAATGCTTTTGAATGCTTATCTTATATGTCTTAGATGTACATGAGGAAGCACCATAGAGAGGACAATACAGTCAGGGGGAGCAGCCCCGAATGGGAAGATACCTTTTCCATTGATGACAAATGGGGAGATATTCATAAGATGCAGAGGACAAAGGCATGGTTCCAGGGGGAGCAATGGTCACAGAGATGCAGAGGAAAGAGGCATGTTTCCAGAGGGAGCATGAGTGATATGACTTCAGTATTGCATGACATAATTTCAGTTTTGCATTAGAGTCTTTCCATCAATGCCAAAGGGGGAGATTGTTGATTACGTTTGGTTTTCATTGATGTCAAACCTTGAATAAATCCCGATAGCACAAAGGATGAACTCCAAATTGGTCCCCTTATGGTGAAATCCCTCACAGGAAGACGTTTTGTGGATTGAGTTATCCTAGAAGTATGGTTAGAGAACCCACGCTTATTTGTGGAATAATGAGATGAAGGTCAGTGATTTTTTCAGTGAAACTATCCTATATGGATATTTCTTGTCATTCCATTTCCATTGGTATGTGGAACGTCACATAGCTCCTCACGGTTAGAGATTTATGGCCATAAGAAGTTGGAGAACCCAGGTTTGGTTAATGGACCCAAGTTTGTTTGATGGATAATGGTATTATTTTTTTATATATTTTTAGGTAATACTATTCTATATGGATAGTACATGTCATTCCATATCTGGTGGTATGTGAAACGTCACATAACTCCTCACGGTTTGAGAGTTACAGCCTTACGAAGTTGGAGGACCCTCATATATCATCTAGAAGCCCCAAAAGGTCAAAGTAGTCAAAGTGGTTTAAGAGATTTTAGAAGGTAAACAATAAATTGAAGTGATGATTTTACTATAATTCAACGTGAATACAAAATAAATTATTTAAATAATAAATTTAATGGAGAAATTAGAAGTGGGTTAACCCTAAAATAACGAAAGTGGGCAAAGTGACCTAGAAAATGTTTTTTAAGGAAGCTACTTGGAGAGTATAAATAAGAGGCAAGGCTCTCTCATTTTATATCACACTTGAGAATATTGAATATATATATGTGTCTGAGGTAACCAAACGATATCTAAGCCGAATTTCAGAGGGAAGGTAAAGAAAAGAAGGTTGGAATTCAAGGGAGGATAAATTCTTTTGATGATGCTTTCTAAGGTATGTTATTTACAGGTCATCGCACCATTTCCAAAATAACTCTTTTTCTAGAATGATTCAGACCATTAAATTGTTATTCCATTGAGGAAACATATCCAAGTATCGGTGGTAAACAATTTATCTTGTGGGTCGTTTTAATTTTGGAGTTACACTCCGTGGAAAATAGGGTTTGTGGCTAGTCCTGAAACTAGTCTAAAATAGGTGTTTCGGGTAAAAACACCATAAATTATTCATAACAGATCCAAATTTAGCGATACAAAATGTGTTGGTTATATTACATTTTGTAGTATTCTTTGTAACATTTTCATATCCGTTCAACAAATATTATGTGTGGGGCACGCTCTACAAGTTCGCTCTCTAGAATAAGCTAGAATTCAGCAAGGTATGCCATTTTTTCTATAACTCCTCTTCTAAGAGGTTCCAAGTAGTGACACCTAGAGGAATTGCATAAAACACACTAAAGAACATTGTGTATAATTTCCATATCTTTCTTCATTACGGGTGCATATTTATGATTATTTCAAGTTAGGGTTGCTGACTAATCCAAAACTAATCATGTGAGACTAAAGAAAAGTTTGATGAAAATGCTAGTCTCTTGTTGTTAAAGTTAAGGAAGGTTTGAAGGTATGTGATCATACACACCGAGTCTATTACAGAGTTACAAATCATATTTGGATGATGAAATTGATGAGGGCTTTTGGTTGAGGTACATGTTGGGTACATGGTTGAGACAAGTAGTTGATGAGTTGGCACATACATGAGGTGTATAGTTGATGATGTTGGTACATATTGATGAGTCATAGTTGATGAGTAGTTGACACATGATTGGTACATACTTGGTACATGGTTGGATGCACTTTTTAATGGTACAGTTTGATCACATGTTTATTGGTACAGGTTTACAACGGTATATCTCACAGTGATAGTGTGACAGTGGTTCCATCATTCCACTTCTACTTCAGGGTGGTTGGACGGGGCAAGGACAGGTGGTTGTAGCCAACTTTCAGTTGTAGCCAGAGAAAATAGGGGGTTGGAGCCTCCTTCCAGTTGCAACTGGAAAACAAAGGAAGTTGGTGCTTCCAATGAATGTAATTCTTCAAGACATATAATAAAAAGCATTATGTGGTTTTATCCCGCTTTGGGTTTACACGTAAAACACTGGTGTACTGTGTATGTGTATGATTGTTCATTTGTTCATTTCTTATTTACTTTGCAATTATTGGATGATAATGATACATTTATATAACACTTGGATTATATGGTTAAAAATGATTGAATTGCTCTATTAATGATTCACCCCCCCTCTCAGTAATCCTACACAAGGAAATCACTAGATAACAAGATACCTAGGAATGGGGTAGATATTTCAACATAGGATGTGCAAGATCGTGTAGGAGTGCCTAGATCTTTAGTGAGGGAAAGTATATGGCCTCTTAAGAGATATATTAACCATATCATATTGGCTTCTTACATTTGTGAGCCTTCCAATTTCCTTGATAAGATGAGTCATGATTCCTTAATAGAGGAATATGATGTTTGGGAGACAATGGTTAGTTCTGAGACTACAATAGGTTTAGATTTGCAGATGGAAAAATTGCTTGTGTTGTAGAGGGAGCATATTGGTGTTGGTGAAAACACTTTCCTTATAAAAGGGTAGTATTAGCTTTTAGGGTTACTCCAACAATGTTTAAATCATTCTTAGGGGTGGATTACCCTTGGTTGTTTCGTGATGGACATACACATGTGAGGTGGCTTTCTCATTTATTTCTAAACCTCATCTTAGTTCTTATGAGTCTTTCTTCCTTAGAGCATTAGAGACCTTTGGATCTTGGTGACATTTGTCATGATGGCCACATGGAGGTTGGTTTCTTGCTTGGGAGGATGACTTTCACTTGAAGAGAAGCAACAAGAATCTTGGAGGAGGGCATTGATCCTTAGAAGGCATGGGCACACTAAGTTGTTTTCATGGATTTTTTCACTTGACTCGAGGATACTTGGGTTGAGGGAGTGATCGTGTAGGTAGGGTGGACCTAGAGGAGCACATGGATTATAAGGAGAGTTGGAGATTTGGATGTTTATGGAAGTGGAGCATAGTACCTTCTTCAGGAACATTCATACCTTGGAGACTCACTTGTTGGATGTATTCACTTTGGATCTTTACACATGTCACTTATAGAGGTAGCACTTCAAATGTGGCCCTATTATCTTGTTGTGGTGGATTAGGAGCATGATTACACTGTTGGCCTCCCTTACCTATAATATAAATAGATGAAGGAGAGATTCATATCATCATTATCATAATTGTTGAACTCGCTCTTTGTACTTGTATTAGAGAGACGTCTTGTAGGAACTAAGATTATAAATTTCATTAGGAAACTGTAGGAGAAGATAAGAGAGAGAGAGAGAGAGATTGGAGATGATACTCAATCTTGTGGATTCATTCATCATTCAATTATATTAGAGATGTGAGGAGTGGGAAACACTAGTCTCTCTCTCTCTCTCTCTCTCTCTCTCTCTCTCTCTCTCTCTCTCTCTCTCTCTCATATTCTCTTCATTTTACTACCACTCTTTGTCTTGGAGCACTAGGGATCTTGGATAATTTCAAGGGTAATTCTAGGGTTATCATTTCACCCTAAGGAAGAAAGGAAGCTAGGGCTTGTGATAAATCTAATAAGGTAAAAGAAGAAATCTTCTTGTAGCTCATGTGAGAGAAGAAGCGGGGGTTTTGGAAACCCTAGTGCTACTTATGTTTTTTGAATAGGAGGAGAGAAATATATGATTTTCACATGATCTATAAACTATCGTCCATATTCCACTATAACATTTCATCACAACAAATCATAAAATATTTTGAAATATTTTATTATGCATTTTATTAACTTAGATCTCATTTTAGTATTGCTAGTGTAATGCTCAAAATATGGAAATAAACTAAAACCAAATGAAATAAGTGAAGAAATGAATGCACCATCCACTCAAATGATCACAATATTTGACCTAGGAAACCAATATGGTAGAAAACCCAGCTACAAGGTGATTCCTATGCTCTCCTCTCTTTTTCCCAGTTATAAAATGAAAGTATAAAGAAAGGGGCACTCACTATGGAGTTTCCATGGAAACTGTGACCTAAATGGTTGCTATAGAATCTTCTACCTCCTCTGTAATGCTTCAATATCCCACTCCTAGATGCTCTGCTCAACTCTGAAAAAATAACAATAGTCGTCTAGGGTTAGGTTTAGGGTTTTTTCATGTCTCAACCCTCAATTAGTGTTAGGGTTTTGGACCCTCTATAATCCTCTTGAAAGATAACACGTGAATATGCTCACATGTGTGAGTAATGGGGGTTGATGTGGCATCCACTCAATACCATTGTGGTCAATGGGGTAGGTCAAATTATGGGAGGCATAACTTCTACATACAAACTCTAATTGAGGTGATTTTCTCATCATTGGAAAATTTACAGTGTGTATAACAATGTTGAGGGTTGGGAGATAAACTCACAATTATTTTACCCCAAAAAGTGCCATTTGATGCCTCAAACTGGTTCTAGAAGGTTATGAACCACAAATCACCAAACTAGGATCTTCCCTTAAAATGGGCCCTGCACGCCAATTCTTGCAATCTTTCCTCCCAAATGGTATCGGGATAGATGAAAAATTATATAATGATTTATTCTGGATCATACCTCCCCATTTAGGGAGGATTTTGGTTCCCAAAAACCTTTACTAAATGTACTGAGAAATTTTTTTCTCTACTGTCTCCCTGGATTAACATTTGGCCTTGCTTGGAAGTTTCCCTTTCAACCATATCTACTAGAGTTCATGTTTCCCTTGTCTCGTAGTTATAGACTTATTCTACAAAATTGCATATTCTTCCAACTTTACCTGAGCTTCCATTGCTAAGTCCTATATGGTAGGTAGGAGCTACTCCTTGGTTTCCTGATCCAACATGGAAGGCTCGTAGAGTTTCAAATCTTCCACATTCACTACCGAGTAAATGTGCCTATATGAGGGTAGACTGAATTTGTAGGCATTATTGCCCACCTTCTCCAATACTTCAAAAGGACCATACCATAGAGCCTTGATCTGCTTACCAAGAACATGTAGCCTTTATTTGTTCATATTAAACCAAACTCTATCTCCCACCTTGATTTTCTTATCAATTCTATGATGATCATGTTGGGCCTTGTGCTTTCATGTGACTTCTTCAATGTCTCCTATGCTTGCAAATAATTTTGCCTGATATTTTCTTTACGCTTTCAATGCATCTATAATGATGTCTTCCATGACTCCTCCTTGTTTTCCATATACAACATCCAAGGGTGATGGTGGAAAATACCTAAGATAGGTTTCAAAGGGGGACTTATTGATACAAGTGGACCACTCTATTATAAGAGTGTTGAATTTACAAATTTTCATCCCAAGTCTTTGTTGTTGGGTGAATGATTCATTTGTGTTATTCTTAGTCTAATTAAGAATAATTGTTAAAGTTGTTAGTGTGCTCATATCTTGTAGATATCATTTGAGATTGAGATTATACTTGTTGAATGAATTGAGGAGAGTTTGTTGAGGGATTACATGAGTTGGTCGTTACATGAGATAACTCTTGTACATGTATAAATATATGTCTTGATAATGAGGATTATTGAGCAAGTGTTCAATATTACTAAATTATATTATTGTTCCATTATGTTGGATTTAATAATTCTTCATTTGGTATCAGAACCAAGTTCTGGAGTTGGAATTGTTGATGCATGGTCGCAACGGACAAGTATTTCCGCACAGGTCTATGTGTCTAGACATGTGGAAATCGTCCAAAGCCTTCTATCCTTGACTTTACTTTAATTAAAGGAATTATTAAAGTAAAGTGTTTTTAATTAGAAAGTTGAGTTTTATTTAAGGAAACGCTTTAATTAGCATTAGTAAATTAAATAATAGTCGTTGATCTCAAGTGAGGTGAGAAGTTATCTCAATCGTCAATCACTTTGGAGATTAGGGTTAAGTCATAACTCAGTCTTATAAAAGCAAGGCTAAGGTGAAAGAGGAAGACATTTACTTTGCCATATTAATCAATAGAGATTGATTTGAGACAAAGAGAGTTGGATCACAAAGCATTTTGATTCAAGAAGATCTTGGATAGGTGGAGAAGGACTTGCAGCAAAATGATCAATCGTCGCAGAACAATACAGGTATTATGGTATAGTCACGCAGTCAATGTGGGTTTCAACATTACAATCACACAAATAGCACATAACAATGTATGTATCAACATAAAAATCATCCTATTGTCGTACATGATCGTATAGCAGGTTTTGCAACAAATCAATCCAGTCGGGTTTTTTATGTACTTGGTCTCTTTTCTATTTGGGTCATTTTCCTAGTAAGGGAGCCCTTGTAAGCTTTGAAGTTATTTGAATGATAATATTAGTTGATGGGAATAATATATTTTTGTATTGTGCATAATATTTTTGGTTTTCAGTATTGCTTCCACTAGATTTGTCTGAGTTGAATATTCCAACAATGTATTTTTGTTTTGCAAGTTGCTAACTTGATTTGCAGTAAGTAAATCACTAGATAACAAAGTACCTAGGTGTCGAAATAAGGAGATTTCAACAAGAATATATTTTTTGGATGGTTGATCCAGATTGGATCATTATATTTTTGTCATCTATCTCGATGTGAAGAGTGGAAGGTCCCAGTTTGGAAAATTGGGGTCTGGAACCTTCCAGATCCATTTCAAGGCATTAAATGGTGTTTTTTGGGGTTCTAGTGTCCATAGCGTTTGCTTACCCCCTTGACGATGTTCTACACTCCGATACCTTTCCAATGGTGTAGACCGTGTGTCAATCACAATTCATATGCAAAAGTTATGTCTCTCACAAGTTGACATATCATGTAGAGCAACATGGTATGAGAGGATGCCACATCATCCCCCATTGCTCATGCATATGGGGCTAGCCACGTGAGGAATTTCAAGAATATTCTACAAGATTCAAAATCCTACCACAATTTAGGGTTGAGGAAGTCAAAAACCTACCCCTAGATGGCTATCGGGCTATGTTAAATATCGATCCACCAGGAGGAGAAGGGGTTCCATTATATGTTATTGTATTTTGTTCCATAAGAGAGTAAAACAACTAGGAGTGGGAAATTAGAGAGAATAACATAGGGGGTTAATGTTATTTAGTAGCCTAAAAGGCCATAGGTCTTAGGAAACTTTATAGAGAGCGCCTTCTCCTTTGTACTTGCATTATTTCCATACTAGAAAAAAAAAAAAAAGAGCAACCTCACCTTCTTGCTGGGTTTTCTCCCATAACGGTTTCCAAGAGCCAATCTTTATGTTATTTGGTGAATGGTGTGTGATTGTAATTTATTGTTCTCTATTTTCCGCATTTTATCTATTTCATTCATAAGAAGAAAATCGGTAACTAAATATTATGGAATCTAAAGGAATTTAACCTTCAAAGTGTAGATTTCAGTTTTATTTATCAGAACTATTGTGATGAACTGTTCCA
>ML832729.1:31732-42594 GCA_009831015.1 Picea engelmannii
CTACCCTCGCAGGGGTGCGGAGATCCCGTTTACATAAAAATAAGTGCTGGTGTTCAAAAACACCCAGTAGAACCCTGCTGTCTTCGACATAAATACTCTTCATGAAATGAGTTGACCTCTGTGCTAACCCAGCGGTCAACACTCTCTATTGGGTCGGAAGGGAATCCTTGGATTTTTCTTGGCTGGGACAAGTCTAGGGGAGTGCACCCTAATTGCTGCCAATAATTGCGCCCTAGAGATTCCAACGTCGGAATCTGGCTATGATAGTCTCAAAATGAGCGCCCTAAGCTCCTCTGTAATGGGTCGGGAGGGTTTCCCCAGCTCAGGTCCGATGAACTCTCTGGAACCCTGTGAATGTCTCCTCAAGAGTTGTGCCCTCATTGGACAACTCCTGCGCCACTGATGATTTCTCCGTTGGAATCTGACGAGAAACTAGTCAATAGATGCACTGTGCCCTCCTCTCTACTGGGTTGGAAGGGAATCCTTGGATTCTTCCTAGCTGGGACAAGTCGAATCTCTAAGTCTCCTCAGAAGTTGCGCCCTCACCTTGAATAAGTGCGCCCTTGCTGTTGCAACCTGTGTAACTGCTGCTAAAGATTGATGGAAGATCTGTATGATCTCCCCGATGACTAGGGTATGTCTCTCAACACCGAAATCAACCTCTGGGTGTATTCCTTCTGGAATCCACAAAGTCACTGATTCTCTTGAACCTGTGTTTTCTCCTCAGAGCTCATATGTCAAATCATAATTCCGCATAATGAGGAATTAAGTCGCTTTTCTCTTCATATACCTTTCCAAAACCCTAATTCTCCGTTGACTTCTAAATTTAGCTTCCTCACTTATGTGCCCTTCTATTTTTAGCTCAAAATCACATAAAGGTGCTTTTACCCACTTTTCACTTAATGTCACTTTCAAATTATAACGTTCTCTAGTAAAGTAACATCAACTGAATCTGTTTTCCCTTGTTTCTCCCTGGCTATAGTCTAACGGGGATGTTTAGACTATTAAGCCCTCCTCTCTGGAGCTCCTATTCGAAAAGGGACATTACAGTCCTCCCTTCTCGAGATTGCTTGTCCTCAAGCAATACCAATCCATGGTGCTGCAAAATCTCCTCACTCTCCCAAGTAGCATCCTCCACTAGAAACCCTCTCCATCTGATCAAACGCTCCTTGATGACCCTACTCCTCAATCTCCTCTCTTGGAACTCCAGTACCTCCTACAGAACCAACTCTAGTTGCCCCTCCTCATCCAAAGGTGGAATCTCCTCTGAAGTGTTGATGAGTTGTCCCATGACTTTCTCGAGACAAGAAATGTGGAACACATTGTGAATCCGACTCCCATCTGGAAGCTCTAACTCGCAGGCAACTTCACCTACCCTACGTATGATCCTGTAAGGCCCATAGAACCTGGGCTTGAGCTTTTCGCCCCACTCTTCTTCAGAGATTACTGCCTGTAAGGTTGTACCCTCAGGAATACCAAATCCCCAACCTCGAAGCTACGCTCTCTCCTCTGTCTGTCTACACTCACCTTCTGTCGATTCTGTGTCGTCTATAGATTCTCTTTGAGTACCTTGAGAATCTCCTGACTCTCTATGATCCAGTCTTTGGCTTTGGGAGCCCGACTATCTCCAAACACCAAGTCAATCAATGTGGGAGCATCATACCCATATAATGCTCGGAAGGGGGTCATGCTGATGGACATGTGGAAGGTTTACACCCCCTCCATTTCACCCACCCTAGTAAAAGTGACATTCTCCTTTATCTTTCATTTTCATCCTTTTACTTAAATTTTTAGCATTACCATTATTTGTTTTAGGATGTTTGAGAGTGGTTTTAGCCTCATTGAACTTCATATGGAGAAAGTAGAATTTTAGGTCTTGTTGCCGCCTTATACACACCTGGGCTAACATGGAAGAAATCTTCAATCCAGTTGGTGTGTCCTTGGGGGCAAGTTTCGAGTCAAGGTGCTGTCACATGATCCTCAACTCCTCCGTCTAGGCCAACTCCTAGCGAAGCCAAGGGGGGTAGTCCCTAACAAAATACTAAGGCTCTTTTAAACTAAGAATAAGCAAAAAGAACTACTTCTAGGAGTTTATTGCAAAATAAAACAAAGGGCATTCAACATTTATCATTCATCATTTGAGATAATCATATATAAATCATTTGTCCATGAGCATGCATATATCAAGTAGGATACAAGATTTGCAAGATTAACGAAATTAGTTAGACAATTGCATGAATGAAGTAAATTGCTCACATACATAAAGATAAACCAATAGTACTAGTGCCTTAAAAGGATCCGTGGGCAATTGTTGATCGCATGTTTTATTAAGGTAAATTAAAGGTAGATTAATGAGAGAATTTTGTTTGCATGAAAAATAAATGTTTATCTAAACTAGATTTGGCCCTTTAGAAAAGGTCCCTAAAGTGGAGGTTGAGCAATGCCGAAGATCCAACAGGGAAAGCCTCTGATTTTACACACAAGCTCAAGAAAATGTGGGGGGATCCAACAGGGAGAACCTGAATCTCAAAGTTCCTGCTAGATAACCTCACAGATTCTCTTACGTTTCCACTAAAGCGAAATTGTTTTAGGATTTCCCTAATTAAACTACAAACAAGGTTTATTTTGACTTTGCAAGCTTGAAAGAGATAAACTTTGAACACTGAAAATGTGCTTTGCAAGAAACTTGAAAATTGAAACTTGCAAGAATTATTATTGATAGCGGAAAACAAGCTCTAAAATAAACATGCATAAAGATTGAAAGTAATTTTTTAAAATATGCATGTGAAATATGAGTGTTATGTGTGTTAGATTAGCTTATGCTTGTATGTGTGTTTAAGATCAAAAGTTGAAACTTGCACAGAAAGAAAGTAAAGCCAAACACACGACACACAAATCCCCCTAATGGGGATAGAGAAACTGGGCTTAAAGGGCCCGCTTTTATTAAACTTATTACAACGAGAACCAAGTTCTCTTTTCCTCTTTAGAACTTTTTTGGGATCCTTATAAACTTTTGGATCTATGGATTACAAGAAACTTGGAACAAAAAATTATTTCTTGATGAAGTAGGAGGCTCCTGGATGCTCCAAAAGCCTTGATTTCGCCAAAATCGACGGAATCTTCCCTTGGCTGTCCAATGTCCTGCAAAAAACAGCAAGTAAAGTACCCCAAAAGATGCCCAAAATCACTTTGGGACAGCTTAGGGGGTATATCAAATCTTATAGAAAAATTGCAAAAAAGGAAAGCAAACTAACTAGTAACTTGCAAACTGAAACTTTTTGGAAATTTTTCACACTGTAAAACTACTTTTAGGACAGCAAAGAAAGGCACTTTAGATTTGCCAAATATTAAAATGGAAAGCACAATAATGACTACACTTTTAGCTTCAAGAAGTAAAAATTGAAACTAGCTAAAAATACCTTAAACTTTTGCTAAATCTACCCTTTTTTGAGATGTGAAACTATAAACAATTAGTAGATTTAGAAAAGTACACATGCAAAGTAAATAATAACTTTAAGATCAGATTTACTCTTGGCATGCAAGCAGCCAAGTAACCGGAAAACCTTTTTTTAAAGAATTTTTTAGAAAGGAGAAAGAGAGAAGCTTGAAATGCTTGGAACCCTTGAACAATGGAGTCACTTTGATGGCAATGCAAGAATGAGAAGGCTGTCCAACTCCTTGAAGAATGAAGGATGCAAGCAAGCTCCTTCACTTCTTCTAGATGAGGTAATCCTGTCTAATTCACAAAACCCCTTGCAATAAACTTGTTAAATAAAGGTGTTACCTACACACAAGACTTAGAATAGCACATTAGTTTTAGCATAAACGTCACATGCATATTCAATCTTAAATGTAAATAATCAATAGAATTGAAATACAAACTAGTTAACAATTCTATTCAATTTGAATAACAATATTCCTTTATATTGACCAATAATAACAAGGTATAAAGCAATGCATGAAAAGAGATCAACTCATATGAACCACATTCATCAAAATGAGAGCCACACCACCATGGATGTGAACTCCAAAGAATTTTTATTCCATAGCATGAGAAAATATTACAATGATGTACAAGCTCGCCCAAACTTCAACCTTCTAATGGGAGGAGGATAGCCTTGTTTATATAGCTAAAGGGGTGATAGCTTCAAGAGAGATGCACATAGGTTAAGGAGGAGATGCGCATGAGCTAAGGGTAGTGGCGCACTAGTGAGGTGGGAGATGTGTGGAGTGTAGAGGAGATGGAGTGTAGTGAAGTAGGGGTATGAGGGGGTGAATTGAGATGAAGTGTGGGTGTGTGGGAGTGTGAGGGCGTGTTCGCTGCCTTGGGATGTGTGCCATCCTTCCTAAGTGCGCCACTTAAGCAAGTGGGGTCGAGTCCCTTCATTGGGATCTCCTCCACGCCTATGTCACTCTAGTTGAAGTCGTCTCCCTCTTTACTAAATTCGCCCAAGCCTCTAGTTGACTGGGGACAAGGAAAAAACATGTTTTCAACATGTTCCCCAGTTTCCCTAAAAAATAGGGAATTAATTAAATGACCCCTTTTCCATATTTTTCAAGCAAATTTCATTTTTTCGTGATAATAATCACTTTTTTGCCTCGACAAAAAGGAAATAGGGGTTTACATGGTACTCTGAACTGGAAAACGAGCATAAATATGGCATCTGACAATGACTGATGCCATATTTTTACAATTTATTGATTTACAATTAAAAAATTCCATTTTTGCGGGAATTTTATTATTTCACTAAAACGTTAAAAAAACCTATCAAACCTAGCCGCAACTTCCATATGACTCAATAGACATGACCTAGCATGAACTCATATACATTTAGATACTAGACATTGGTTATACCATGCCAAGGCCTAACCACCAACACATACTCCAGCTTTGGAGTCAGTCTCTGAGTGAAAAAACTTAGAAATTATTAATCGCCCGTTAAGGTAGGCAAAAAATAAATAACAAGTGAAAAAAAACACTCTAGAGTACATGCTCGTACCTAGGTCTTAGGTGGCCAATAGTCTTTTACAATATTTCATGCCCATGTCATTTATTACAATGCCCTCGGAGGGATGGAAATGCAGAAAAAGTGGTCTTTTGAAAGACTTGCTGAACTTGTGAACTCTGACATATGAGCATCTAACTGCTCAATCTTTGGCGGCTCACCTGAAAATCCAGCTAGTGCAACTTGATGGATAACAGGTCCCATTCAAAATTCGACAGGCTTAATGGTTTTCAGGATTTCAAGATTGGCAGAATTGCAATGTTTCCACTGGATTCTATCATGTATGAGGGTATGGAACTAGCATTTAATCAAGGGCACCAAGCCCTTTATGTACCTTGATGTTGGTGGCATTGATTGTTGAACTCTTTTGTCGTGACCCTAGTAAAAATGTACCCTTCACTCAAGTATAAATTCTTCTGTTGAACTCTTCTCTTTGTCATCGTGTCAAGTGACTTAGTGGTGTATGTGCACACCAACCTCTGTCTTATATGTAGGCACTGGGCAGAGAGAAGAGTGGTTGAAGGGAAAGACAAAGATGTGGGATGTATTTCCTGATGATATGTGTTTGGACAACAATGTTGAATTGGCAATGTCATCATTTATGTTAGTAACTTAGTAACTTAGTAGTTACTAAGTTAGTACTAGTTTTATGATTGAATTTGTATCATCATCATGTAAATGTTTACAATTTAATTATTTCGTTTTTGTATGTGTAATTAATATTATATATATATATATATATATATAACATGTCCTCCGTGTCCTGTTTCCAACGGTCATCGTGCCCGTGTCAGATACTCGTATTTCCGTGTCCTCCGTGTCCCGTGTCCCTGTGTCAGGTGACTTAGATCACACTCCAAAACAAACGACAGTGTGAAGCCCGACAATGCTAATACTGGACATGTGCCCATGACTTCCTTCATGTGATCAAATGCTTTTTGTGACTCGTCGGTCCAGATGAAGGCTCCCTATCTGGTGGGATTGGTGAATGGTGCCCCCAACTGTGAAAAACCTCTTACAAACCTCCTATAATAGCTGCATAGCCCAAAGAAACTCCTCAACTCTTTCACGTTCTTGGGCGTTGGCCAATCCAAAATGGCCTTGATCTTCTCCTGGTGCACCTGTACTCCCTGTGCGCTGATAATGTGTCCCGAATAAAGCAACTCCGTCATGCCAAACTCACACTTTGACTCCTTGTCATATAGTGACTGGGACTCCATGATGCTAAGTACCTCATTCAAGTGCCTCAGGTGCTCCTACCATGTCTTGCTGTAGACCAAGATGTCATCGAAGAATACCAATATTGATTTCCTCAAGTGATCCCCGAAAATATGGTTCATGCAAGACTGAAATGTAGCTGGTGCATTGGTTAGCCCAAATGGCATAACCAAAAACTCAAAATGACCAAAGTGACATCTGAATGTAGTCTTCTCTATATCCTTCTCTCGAATGCGGATCTGATGATATCTAGAGCGTAGATCAATCTTAGAGAAGAAAACTGCCCCATGCAGTTCATTCATCAACTCATCGATGCATGGGATAGGGTATCGGTTTTTGATGGTTTTCTTTTTCAAAGCCTGATATTCTATACACATCCTCATGGTACCATCCTTCTTTGTTAAAAATAATTAAAAAGTACCTAGGCAAGTGTTTCTCATCACCTAGGCGCCTAAGGGGTGAGAAAATGCCTAAAGTCGACCCTAGTCATTTAATTTATGAGATGTAAACTAAAAGTGACTTTTTGAACTTAGGGAAAGTGGGTGACTTAAGTGATTTAATCTTCACCATTCATCTCGTCTAATCTCAACCATTGGATGAGATGACCTTTCATCTTCTCTTCATTGAGCTGATTAGGGTAAGGAGGGCGCACCCTTTGAGGGTTGTTGAAGCATTTTTTTGAGAGAGTTGGAAAAGAGAGAAGTTGAGCAGACTAAGAGAAGGAGCATTTTTGCTGCTAGGGCACACATTCCAAGGCAACCTTGGGCACACAAATCGAGGAGGGAAGTACAACATTAATGGAGGCCATACTGTATGGATTTTGAGCAGATCGTACAACTGATTATTGGCACATATTTCGAGGAAAGGTACATCACATTTATTGAGGCTGTACCGTACGGATTTTGAAGGCCGTACTACTGTTTTTATTGCACATAAATTGAGGAGTGATTCTGTGTGTTTTTCTAGGAGATTGGCATGATTTCCTAGGCGTACAACATTTATTGAACAAAATTCGTGCTGTAGCTTTTGGCATGAATTTCGAGATATCCGTATAGCAAGAAGGGGCACAAAAATAGAGGATCTGACCTCCGCACATGTACAAGAAATTCGGGCACGAATTTCGAGGAGTTTGGCTCATATTTTGAAGTGGAAGCTTGGCATGGTTTTCGAGATAAGTTTGTATTTAATTTCTGAAATTAATGACTGTTGTAAAAGACATTTTCTCAGAGCTTTGAAATAATAAAAATCCCTCTCACTGGTTTTCCCCTTGTGGGTTTTTCCAGGGTCAAGTTTGACCAAAAATCTTTGTGCATTTAATTTTATGAATATGGTGCTGCTGATATAATTTTATTTCTGCATTAAATGTTATTCATAATCCTCATGTTTCAGTTCTGAAATATCGTTTATTTGCTGAGTATTTATGGCTGTCATAAATTTGGGTTTTGGGCATTAAACACTAATAAAAATCAATGAGACTTGAAATTGGTTTGGGTCTGAAAATTTACATGGTATCAGCAGTGAGTTAAAGAAAAGAGCAGATTTATATCAACAAGACAGAGAAGGGGACAAAAGTTACTTCACTGGACATAATTCTGAATTTTTATTTTTAGTTCAGAAGGTTCAATGGCCACTGGTTTAAGGGTTGAGGACATACTTGATGGGGTAGTAAATTTTGGTGCTTGGAAGGAGAGAATTATTTTGATTCTGCAGGAGAATGAGTTATGGGACATTGTTGAGAACTCCACAACCAACCCAATGAATGTACCTACAGATCCTACTCTTCTAGCAGCCTACACCAAGAAGAGTATCAAGGCTAAAAGAATCATCCTTGATGC
The DNA here is from genome assembly GCA_009831015.1 of Picea engelmannii. Lineage (NCBI taxonomy): Eukaryota > Viridiplantae > Streptophyta > Pinopsida > Pinales > Pinaceae > Picea > Picea engelmannii. Next base: position 39,792 of record ML832729.1, read on the forward strand.
CATCGAGGACCATTTGATTCCTCATGTGACAGGGAACACAAATGCCTATGAGATGTGGGAGTCCTTGACGAAGTTGTATCAAAGTACAAATGAGAACTGAAAGATGGTTTTGAGAGAGAAACTGAAAAGCATTAAAATGACCAAGGCTGAAAATTTGGTCACATATCTTACCAGGTTGACACAGGTGAGAGATGAACTTGGAGTTGTTGGGGAGGCCATTGCTGACAGTGAACTTGTGAGGACAACATTGAATGGGGTGACCAAACAATGGGCTTGTTTTGTTGAGGGCATTGTAGCGAGGGAGAATCTTCCCAAGTGGGAACGTCTTTGGGATGACTTTGTTTAGGAGGAAACCCGAAGAGGTTATGTGCATGGCAGTTCATCTACTGGTCATGATGAGGAGAATGTGGCTCTTGCTGCCAACAACAAGAAGAAATTCAAAAAGGGGCCTACGAGAGGAAACAAATTGAAGAGTGAAGGCAAGAAGGACATGAGCAAAGTCAAGTGCTTTACATGTCACAAGTTTGGGCACTATGCAGGACAATGCCCTAATAAGAAGAAGAAGTAGACAACAGCTTCAGGAGAGGTGGAGGAGTTTTCCACCAAGTTCGATAAGGAGTTTTCCTTGGTGGTATGTCTTTCCACTAGAGCCACTCATTCTAGTGTTTGGTATATTGATAGTGGTGCCTCCCGCCATATGACAGGTGTTCGTGAGCATTTGACAGATCTTACATAGATTGTTGATCTTGAGGTAGTGCTTGGAGATGACCGGGTGGTCAAGGCAGTTGGTAGTGGGACAATATCATTTCAGAGGGAGTCTCTACCTCCCATGTTGTTGAGACTCAAGAGATGTCCTATATGTTCCTGGCTTGAAGAAGAACTTGATTTCAATTTCTACTATTGAGGAGAGGGGATATGAGGTGTTGTTCCGTGATGGACAGGTGCTCCTATTTCCCAAGGGGTCCAGTATCACTTTGGCCAAAGTGATTGGGACTCGACATGAGAAGCTGTACAAGCTCATGTTTCATCCTGCCAGTGCATTGTATCATACTACCGGCAACAATGATCTTTGTGAGCTATGGCATAGAAGTATGGCCCATTTGCATCATGGGGCTCTGAGGATACTGAGGGAGATTGTAATTGGAGTGCCAGAGTTCAGTACAGAGCACCAGGAGTTGTGCAAGGGGTGTGCTTTGGGAAAGTACACCAAGATTGCTTTTCCAAGCAGTGACAACAGAGCAACAGGTATACTTGATCTGATTCATTCTAACGTATGTGGTCCTATGTCATCTGCATCTTTGAGTGGTTGTTTATATTATGTCATATTCATTGATGACTTCTCTCGGAAGTCTTGGATTTTCTTCATGAAGACCAAATGACAGGTCTTCAATCGGTTCCAAGAGTTTAAAGCTCTTGTGGAGAACCAGATTGGGAGGAAAATCAGAGTACTAGGGACATATAATGGGGGTGAGTATACCTTCAAGGAGTTTAATGACTTTTGTGTAGGAGAGGGCATTAGGAAGGAGTTGACTGTTCCTTACAACCCACATCAGAATGGGGTTGCTGAGAGGAAGAACATGGCCATAGTTGGGGCTATGAGAGCCATGTTGCATGATCAAGGGTTGCCACTCTTTCTTTCGGTTGAGGCATGTTACACTATAGTTTATTTGCAGAACAAGAGTCCACAAAGAGCATTGGGGGATAAGACTCCTGAGGAGGCTTTCTCTGGGAAGAAGCCTGAGGTTGGGTACTTTAGGATTTTTGGGTGCCTTACATATTCACATGTCCCTTCTGAGAAGAGGACAAAGCTAGAACCCACGACAAAAAAGAGGATTTTTGTTGGGTATAGCGAGACTTCAAAGGCTTTCCGCATATACATCCCTTCCTTGAGGAAGACAATTTTGAGAAGGGATGTGAGATTTGAGGAGGATAGAGCCTTTAGGAAGTCATGAGGGACTAAGAGGGGTGAACAGTCATCACCTCAGATTCAGATGAGTCCACAACAGACTTCAGTGAAACAGAGTTCAGGTCCACTAGTTTCGGTGACGACTGGTCCACAGGTTACAGGGCCACAGATGTCAGGATCACAGGTTACTGGTCCACAGGTTTCAGGATAGAGTGCTTCAGATTCTACTTTAGGTTCACAGTCTTCAGGTGATGGGGTTGAGCAGGGGGAGTCCCCTCCACGGGACACTACTTCAGAGAGGAGGAAGCCCAAGTGGATTCAAGACACTTTGAGGGAGGCGCAGGGTTTAGTGCGGAATCCCAGGGAGGCTGTGAGGGAGAGTAAACCTCCTGAGAGATTTTGCAGCTACATTGCGATGGTGAGCAACATCAGGGAGTCTAAGCCTTCCACTTTTGAGGAGGTTGTTAGCAGACAGGTTTGGAGAGATGCCATGATGGAAGCGTACAATTCCATCATGAAGAATGATGTTTGGAAGATTGTTCCTAGACCTGAGGGGAAGTCAGTGGTGACTTCTAGGTGGCTCTACAAACTCAAGTATGCTGCAGATAGCAGCATTGAGAAGTATAAAGCTCGTTTTGTGGCTCAGGGGTTCTGACAGGTTGAGGGAGTTGACTATGATGAGACCTTTGCTCCGGTTGCTAGATATACCTCGATGAGGGCAGTGATCTCTATTGCAGCAGAGATGGGTTGGAAGATCCATCAGATGGATATGAAGACTGCATTTCTGAATGGTCTCATACAGGAGGAGGTGTACATTGAGCAACCATTGGGCTTTGAGGTGCATGGGAGAGAGTCTCATGTGTGCAGACTGAAGAAGGCATTGTATGGGCTGAAACA
>ML832730.1:0-23854 GCA_009831015.1 Picea engelmannii
TTTTGGGAAACAAGAAGTCAAATTATTGGGTCATATTGTTTCAAGGGAAGGGGTTAGGTTGGACCCTCAAAATGTCCAAGATATTACAAAATGGCCTACTCCTAAGAACATAAAGAGTCTTAGAGGATTTTTGGGTCTTACAAAATGTTATCAAAAATTTGTTAACAATTAAGCACAAATTGAGGCCCACTCACATATATCTCGAAGAAAAATCCATTTGTATGGAATGATAAGGCTACTTTGGAATTCTCTCTTTTAAAGGATGCCATGTATTCTACACCAGTATTGAAAACATTTGATTTTGGTAAAATATTCATAGTAGAATGTGATGCACCAAGACTAGGAATTGGAGTGGTATTGACATAAGAAGGGAGACCATTGGCCTTTGAAAGAAAACAATTCAAGGGAAAATAATTGGTGAAATCTACACATGAAAAAGAAATGGAATACAATTTACATGCAATAAAAAAATGGAGATATTATCTCATTGTGAAGAACTTTAAATTCAATATAGAACATGACATCTAAAAGTACCTTTTGGAGAAAATATAGTCATGAAAAGAGAAGAAATGGGTAGAAAAAATGCAAGGGTTTGATTTTGAAATAATTTACAAAAAGGTGAAGGAAAACGTAGTAGTAGATGCTCTTTATAGAATACAAGAAGCCTGAATATTATATTCCATTGCATCTTCTATTCCTATGTAGCTAGAATAAGTTCACCATGAATGTAAAAATGACAAAAGTACTAAATAAAAAATACAATGTAAAAAGGAAGGGATGAACTCTATGGAACATTGTGAGTGGAAGGGAGATATACTTACGCACAAGGATAGAAATTTTTTATGCCCTCAATAAAAGTTGAAGAAACAAATATTAATGGAATCCCATGACTCTCCAATGGAAGGACATGCAAGATTCCTTAAACATAAAACATGATAAACAAATATTTCATTTTGGAAGGAATGAAGAAAGATATTCAAAAACTTGTAAGAGAATGTTGGGTTTGCAAAACAAATAAATGATAGATACTAAAATTTCCAGGGTTACTTCATCCATTACACATACCTAATAAAATACGAGAAGAGATATGAATGTACTTCATTACATGGTTACCAAAATCTTAAGGAAATGATGCCATTTTTTTTGGTTGTGGATAGAATCACAAAATATTCACATTTTTTCAAAATTAAAAGTACATATACAACAAGTAAAGTGGTATAAGTGTTCATGAAGGAAATTCATATACTTGATGGTCTTCCTAAAGTAATAGTAAGTGGCAGAGATAAAAAAAAATCATAGGAAATTTTTGGAAAGAATTATGGAAGATGAGTGGAACAACACTAACTATGAGTTCAACATATCATCCACAAATAGATGGTCAAACATAAATAGTTAAAAAAGGTTTAGAGGGTTATCTATAATGTTATTCCTCAAATAAACAATTTCAATGGATGAAGTGTCTTCCTCAGGCAGAATGGTGGTATAATACTTCCTATCACACATTTAGTCAAATGTCCCCATTTGAGGCCCTTTATGGATATCTAGCTCCTAGTATCTCATACTTATTGCAAGATAAGTAAAAATTTCAAGACATAGAGTCAATTATAGAGAAGACTAAAGAAACTTTAACAATTCTTAAGGAAAACCTTCAAATGGTGCGAAACAAGATGAAACAACAAGAATATCAACATCAAAGTGAAACACAATTTGAGAAGGGTGATTGGAAATTTTTGAGACTACAACATTATAAGAAATTCACACTCAAGCAAAAGAAGAATAAAAAATTATCTACAAAATTTTATGGACCCTACAATATTATTCACAGGATTGGATAAGTGGTGTATGAGTTATATTTTCCTTCTTCTCGCATTGATAAGGTTTTTCATGTATCTTTCCTAAAATAGGTTTCAGGAAAAAAAAATCCAGTGCAAATCGAATTTCCAGAATTAGATGAAGAAGGGAGGTTGATTCTTGAACCAAAAAAAGTTATATATTAGTTTTCTTTATCTCTTCAAAATAGAACCATTATGAAGTACCTAATCAAGTGCAAGAATATTCCTCTAGAAGAATTTGCATGGGAAAATGATTAGTTCGTGAAGAAAAACCCTCAATTATAATCTTTGAGAGAAAAGTTTTTAGAAAAAGGGGGGCTATGTTAAGGCCTTTGGGCCCCTATATTAAGGCTCTAATAAGAATTCATTATTAGTTTATTTTTTATATTGGTAGGTCTGCTAGAACATTTCATTGTACCCTTTCATTATAATTGCACTCTTTGTCTCCTATATATATATATATATATATATATATATAGAGAGAGAGAGAGAGAGAGAGAGAGAGTCTTAGGATCATTGTATATTTTTTTGTGAATTGGATATATTGTAAAAGGAGGTTTCCCCCTCAAATTGGACTGCATTCATTGAATTTTTATCATTTTCAAAGAACTTGGTTCACAACAGCCGTGTTGTTGAGAAAAGTACAACAAATTATATGCTAGAGGGGTTGGAATTGATGGTATAGCATACCCAATACCCTCCATGCGATTTAATGATATGGCTACTCTTATAACCACCCAAATTCACTATAACTTTTTGTATGTTACCATATCTCATTATTCATTTATTAACTAATTACCATATGCATGCATGATAGAACATATGTATGCAATATACTGAAACCATTTAATTATCCATGTAGGTTAATACAGGTAGTAAAAAATAATCAAATTACAAACTCTTTCAAGAAATGACATAAATTGTGATAATTCAACACAATACAACACAATTTCATAGGTACATTCATGACCACTTATTTATGTAGCAATTTTCCACCAATTGTGATCCAGATTTATTTTCGGAACAAAATGAAAGAAGAGAAATTACAATGAAATACTCATGAAAATTGCCAGAAACAAACAAATACAACAATACTTGATTTCTATTAATGAAATAATTGTAAAGAGACTGTAAAAATAAGGAGTGAAAGACTCGCTATAATGGTGGCAGCTTTATCTTTGATAAGAGATGTGACGGCTACACTCATTCGCCGGAAGATGATTACAATGAAGCTTTGAAGGCATTTTTGTGATAAACATGAATGCCAAAACCCTAGACATCCAAAAAACTAACCCTATGAGATGAAACTCCAAAATTCATGTGGGCCCCTTTTGGGTAAGTTAGTACATTAACTTCCCAAGGCCGTAACTTTTGCATACGATCTCCGTTTTAGGCACGTGATATCCCGTTGGAAAGGTATTTTTGAGAAATTCGCATTACACCATCAAACTCTGACTCCATCTACAATTTGACTGTGGAGAGCCAAAAAAACATTGTTTAAGGGCCCAAAACGGCCCTGGAAGTACAACAAGATGTGTTGACATGAAAAAATACAAAATAATCCAATTGGATTAGGTGGGAGGCCACCAGTATCCACCTGGAAGATGTGTAGGGCTTCAGACAACCCCGAAAATGTAGAACCCACAATTACAAAGAAGTACAGAAGAATGTGCTGCACTAAAAAATGACAAGAGGAGCCAATTGGAATAGGTGGGTGGACACCAATATCCACTTGGATCAATCCTCCCACCTTAGGAAGAAATGGTATCCATTGTGTTGAGTTCTCAGGGAAGAGGGGAAAGCATTTTCCGAATCTGAATCTTGGTGATATGCGTACCTTGTTGGAGAATTTGTGCTTCTTGTCTTGTGGAATACTGCCACAAACCTGTTGCTGGAGGGGTTGAATCTATTCCACCAACCTGTTGTATCTGGATTGGATGGGGCATTGTGTAGGCACCATTGTAGGTGAATAAACAATATATTTTGTCTCTTCGACAATTGGTTTTTTCTGGATAGAAGGTGTTGAGGTTGCAGTGGTTGTAGTTTTATTTTGTACATCCTTTGAACATACTGTGAAAAGGATGAATTTTGTAGTATGAGAGATCACCTTATGGTGATATTTTGGTGGAGAATTAGTTGGAACTACCTCTGGTATCCTGTAGAGATGACCTCCCAAAGTAATAATTACATTACGGGATCTAGACTCATAGACAACATGACGTTTCCACATATATGGTTGACACAAAACAAAATCACAAACATCAAGAGGGGAAATATCACACACTAACTCACCCCTTAAGGGATGGATTCCATAGGATAGGCGACATTGTTGGCTGACGTGAAGATCTCATCCCTGGTAAATCCACCCGATGTTGTATGGTTGCGGGTGTGGTGTTCTTGACAACCCCAACTGTTTGATGACCTTAGCTGAGATGAGGTTATTCTGGCAGCCATTATCAACAATGAAATGCAATAAGGTCCCATTCACCCACATCTATGAATGGAAGAGGCACTCCCCTCTTCAGGATCTATTGGTTCTTCTAGCTGAATTGTTGTGGTCACGACTGTAGCAGTGGGGCCGACGTCGATGATCTGTCTATTTTCAATATTTTCTGGACCATATTTTTAATCAGGGTTCAAATTTGTGTCTTTGACCTCGACCACCAATGAATGTTTCAAGCGACATTCATTGGTGTTGTGCAAGGGGATTTTGTGGAAGTCACACCACTTCCTAGTGTCATTCTTCGTCTTTACTTTACCCTTTTTGTCTTGTGTCTTGGATTGGTTGTCTAGAGGTTGTTGGTTAGGTATGTCTTTACCGTGCTTTGGTTGTTGTATATTTGTAGACCCAAATTCCCATTTGTTCTGGTGCCTAAATTTTTGCTCGATTTTGATAGCATATCAATAGGAAACTCCCAATGATGAGATGTTTGGGAAATCCATTTCGGTTTGGATGTACCTATGTAGAGCCCCATGACATTTCAAAACTAGATGTCGCTTTGATTCTTTGATACCCATCTTGGTGCGTAAGGTATGGAAAGTATTTGTGAACTCCAAAATTATTTGGCTCTTCTCTTTCTGCAGTGTGGTCCATCTCATGTACTGGTCTTCATAGTTATCAACATGATAGTACTGTTCTTTGACTGCATCCACAAAAAAATACCAAGTGGGCTCAACCCCATATATTCCAGATTCCTATGTGGAACTTTTCTCCCAGTAAGTTTCCCACCAATGTTTGACATGGGGGAGAGACTTGAGGAGTGCAAAGGTTATCTTTTCCCTATTGGAAAATTTTTGAACAATGAAATAACCTTCTAATAGATTTAACCATATTTCTAGGGCATCCGCATCTATCTGACCTTAAAATATGGGAACATCAAAATTAACTTGTACCTTGAAGGGAGAGGTTCCTCCAAAATGGATGCTTGATGAAGGTACACTTCTTGCTATCGACATGCGTTGAGGAATGTGTGCAAAATTCTCCATCATTTCGTCCCTCTGTCGTGCAAGATCTTGCTCAAGAAATAGGTTAATAGAATATTCTACCCCACTGTATTTCCGCCATCGAGGGTTTCTTGGGCGTGCGAGAGTGATTGTCCTCAAGAGAGACAAACTCGAGACCCAACTAGCTATACTCGGACCTCATCGGGGACATGCACTTAAAAACGATCAAGAGCAACCTGCTTTGATACCATTGATCCAGATTTATTTTCGAAACAAAATGAAAGAAGAGAAATTACAATGAAATACTCATGAAAATTGCCAAAAATAGGGAAATACAAAAATACTTGATTTCTATTAATGAAAGAATTGTAAAGAGACTGTAAAAATACAAAGTACAAGACTCACTAGAATGGTGGCATCTTTATCTTTGAGAAGAGATGTGACGACTACACTCATTCGCTAGAAGATGATTACAATGAGGCTTTGAAGACCTTTTTATGATAAACAAGAATTTCAAAACCCTAGACATCCAAAAGCCTAAGCCTAGGATATGAAACACCAAAAGTCATATGGGCCTTGTTTGGGTAAGTTAGTAAATTAACTTCCCATGGTCATAACTTTTTCATACGATCTCCATTTTAGTCACGTGATAGCCCATTGGAAAGGTATTTTCTAGAACTTCATATTATGCCATCAAACTTTGACTCTGTCTATAGTTTGACTGTGGCAAGCCAAAAAAACATTTTTTAGGGGCCCAAAACGACCCTCGAAGTACAACAAGATGTGTTGACATGAAAACATACAAAATAAGCTAGTTGGATTAGGTGGGAGGCCACCAGTATCCACCTTGAATATGTGTAGGGCTTCAGACAACCCCACAAATGTAGAACCCACAATTTCAAAGAAGTACAAAAGAACTTGTTTCACTAAAAACCAACCAGAGGAGTCAGTTGGAACAGGTGGGTGGCCACCAATATCCACCTGGATCAAATTGGCTACAAAAAAAGTAAGTTCTACCCAACCAAAGGATCTCCACTACACTTAATATCTCTACAATAAATGTCACCCTCGAGATGAGGCTATGAATCCACAAGTGAAATATCTTCCTATGATGGGATTCAACTCTCTTCCCATATCCCAATTCCTAGGTTGACAGTTAATATTTACTCCTACAATAGTCCCAATCCATATCCATCTTTCCCCATCAACCTACACAACCAAATGACTAGGATTTCCTTCTTGTCTCAACAAACTATCTAGCTATCCCACATCCCTCTTTGGATCTAGCACAACTTGGAAAGGAAATATTATTACTGGGATTCCATAGAATTATCAATTGTAGTGAATTTCCTCAATGATACCCATTATCGTTCCATAAAACACAATTTTCTCATAATTCGTGGTTTTATCTTTCCATAGTTTTATTAAAGTATGCTCATGATAGTTTTTTTAGGGATAAGTTTCTTAATTTCCCCAATGAATGGTAGTTTGTAGGGTAATTGAAACACTTGATAATTCAAACTTTTGTTAATTCAAATGACACCTCAACATTTGAACTCTCTTCTCAAACCATTTAATGGAATGATAGATTTCTTGCATAGACAAAAGGTATAACTTAAATTTCCATGGAATGAAGGATCCACATATCTAGATGGGGGCCCATGTACCTCTTACATGCACTAACCCCCAATTATTAATAAAACAATGATTAATTAATTAATAATCAAAGGACATAATTAAGGCTACAAGGACTTTATGTTAAGTTGCATATTAAGTTTCTTTCCCCTTATCCTACTTAATCCCCTTTGTATTTCCCCTCTTATTGAATCATAGACCCCCATTCTATTGTCCTTATCCTTTGTAGTTAGTGATGTATTTTTTATTATCATTTAATGTATAATATTTCATATTACATTGTTTGTATTTTATCCATTCATCATTGACATACACAATACTGAACCGAGGATAAAAAGTGGGTCCCCTCCACCTAGATTTTGCATCATCCTTGGTGCACATCATCATTATATATAATATTTTTTCTACATCAAAATGTCAAAACAATTGAAGATTTTCCTCTCATATCTACTCCTCCATCTCCCATGTTGATTCTTCATTCTTTAGTTACATTTTCAATTCCATCCTTGATCCAGGGGATCAAAATATGCTAAAAAATCAAAGTGCTCTGAATTGCTTGAAAATGGTTTCATTATGTATATATCGTCCTCATGATCCCAACACATCTTGAATGGGCTCAAAAAGACATCGTATGCGAGAGATATCGTGTTCTGTACACTTTTCCAAATAGGAAAAAAATTGTTCACTGTACAGTCCATACAATCCGTACAATGTGACTGTGCAAACCATACTGTTGATGTAGCAGTGGGACCGTACTAGACATGTGGCAAGTGGCAATTTGGAAGATTATGTGGAAGTGGTTGAGGTGGACCTATCCGGTGAGAACACGTGACATACAGGTGAACAAATAGAAGGGTACTACATGGCCTAGTCAGGGTCTGGCACGTGGCACCCCTGTGTGGTGTAAAATTTGATGGAGTCCACGGGGGTTGAACCCAAGACCTCCATCATTGGCATAGTCTATGCGTAGGACGGACCACCAGCCTACCTAAACATTAGTTCTTAACCCTATACCTTTAAACTCTTATTTAAGTTTTATGTAACAGTTGGTTGGGAAGAGAAAGGGTTGGGGCTTAGCCCCAGCCCACGATCACCACACATACCATACTACCATATGACCACCATCACATGGGAAGTTTCAACTACTATGTCGATGGGTGCTACATTTTAGGTCGGCGCCAACCTACATGGGCCATGCAACCGACACCTCCGTTGGAAAAGGTGCTTTTCCCCCTAACCGTGTGATATTATGCCCTGATTTGCGGAATGACACACGTGCTAGGTTTTTGGCATGGGAAATGCTTGGAGATAGGTTTAGTTTTGTAGGAGCTGCACTTTGGCAAGTAGAGACATCAAGTTATTGGGTAAAAACATCCAGAGTTGTATTTTTCTTAATTTTTGGCCAAACCAGGTGCAAGAAGAGCCCAACTATGGCTTTTTGGACGTTCTGGAGTCATTGAAGCCATATATTTTTCATTCTAATAATTGCAAAGCATTGATTTTGTCACTTTGAACATTAATGAAAATGATCCATTGGAAGCTATACCATGAGATGTATCCCAAGAGAGGGGTGAACTCCTTTATCATTTTGTCGTGTTATGTGCTTTCTTATTATGGATGTTTACGTCTGTTTGTTCTGCTCATGTTAAGTAAAAAAAAATCATTAATTTTATGTGTTTGCAACTTGATCCAATTTCCTAAATCACATAACTATTTCACTTGCAAATTGGTACACACAAGCCTTTTTCATTTTCATATCAAGTTGGTATCAAAGCTTAGGTTTTTGAAGGTTTGATTGTTTGCAAGTGTTTGTTTTCTGATGCTTACAAGGGTGAAGCTCACAAGAGGAAAAGGTCAACTTGTAGATCCAAGTTCTCAACTTTAAAGAAGGATAACTATACATTTGCCTCAAGATTCAAGGAGGAATTCACCAAGTATGGCTCATGAGGAGAGTCATGAAATTATTACTTCAGAAGATGCAATTTTCAGAATTTTTTTTTTATGATATGACATAAATGGTGAAAGTTTTATTTGAAGAAAGAAATGCAAGGTTGCAAGGTGAAATCTCAAATCCTCCAAGAGGTAATGAAGATAGTGGTGATAAAACTCCAAAAGGAAATGGAGGGAATGGTGATACTCCATCTCCTTCACCTCCATATTCCACTTCTTCTACCATTTCACAACCACCTCCAAATTCTACAAAGGAACTTGGTAAAATTCCTCCACAAACTCCTTTGCTTAAGCTTGATATTAAGTTTGAATTGCCTATGTACAATGGAGAGATAAATGCTGAGAAATTGGATAACTGGATTCGTCATATTGAAGTGTATTATAGGATAAAAATAATCAAAGATGATTAAATTAAGATTCAAATTGCTTCTCTTAGATTGGAAAGTGAAACACTCATTTGATGGGAAGACAAAACTCAAGAGAACATGAAAAAACATGGTAAAGTTTTATCCTCTTGGAATGATTTTATTGTTGCACTTAAAAGAAAATTTTATCCATTAGCATACATGCATAAAGCTATTATGGATTGGAAATTTTTTAGACAAGCTAAAGGGAAAAGTGTGCAAAGCTACACTCAAGAATTTAGAAGAAGAGATTTGATTTTGGGTATAGATGCATCTTCTCAAAAAACTTTACTAAAATATATTGGAGGATTGCATAACTACTTGGGGCACACAATACTTATGTTTAACCCTACAAATATAGATGAAGTTTGTGTACAAGAAACTCATATGGAGGCAAGAGGGAGGAATGAAGAGGGAAACAAGAATCCATTTGTTAAGGGAGACAAGGGAAAGAGGAAATTCAAAGGAAATGGAAGAAAGAATGCTTCAGTCAAGAAATAGGGAGATAAACTCTCATGTAAAAAATGTTCAAAAGATGGCCATGATGAAGGCCATTGTTGGAAACTTCATCCTGAAATGAGAACCAAAAAGTTCATCCATAAGGGGAAACCAAAGACTGCAACAACTACACAACATGCTTTAGGTTTTAATTTGGGGGATGAAACAAAAATTACAGCCATGGGTTTTCAAGGTAAGGATTCTATTGCAAGTACTAGTTCTTCAAGTAGTAGCCTCAATGGAACTCAACATGAAAAATAAAGAATAGATCTTTTCCACATAAGGGTTATTTCAAAGCATACCAAGATATATACTCTTTTTTATACTGGATCTCAAGAAAACCTCATACCGAAAGACATTGTTAAGAAATTGCATTTGGAAACTACTCCACATCCTAAACCATATCCTCTAGGATGGATATGTGACAATGCCAAATTGCATCTGACAAGAATATGTAAACTTATATTTTCCATCACTGCAAACTTTATAGTTGAGGTAGAGCTTGATGTTATTCCATTGGATATTTGTGGTATTGCGTTGGGAGGCCCATATTTATATGATAGCAGAGATGTGTTTCATCATCATGAGAACAAATATCATTTTTTTGAAAATGGAGTTGAGTACATTGTTAGAGCACATACAAAGAAAATTATTTTTTCACTTGTAAATGCTAGACAAATGAAGAAATTAGTCAATGCTAGTAATAACTTTGTACTCTTAATGATCAAACCCAAAGACAATGTTGAAAAATAAGCTTTCCAAGGTTGTGATGCAAAGTTGAAATCTGATTTATATCAGGTTGTTAACCAATATTATGAGATGTTTCAGGAACCAAAAGGATTGCCTCCTAAAAGGGGTATCCGACATGAGATTCAATTGCAGCAAGATACTCCTCTTCCAAACATTGGTATGTATAGGATTTTAGTCATGGAGAATGTTGAAATTAAAAATTAAATCCAAGAGTTGCTTGAAAAGGGGGTTATCGTGTCAAGAACATCGCCATTCGGGTCACTAAGTTCTTTAGTACCAAAGAAAGATGGTGCATGGCGCATGCATGTATATTTCAGAGCCTTGAACAAGATTACAGTAAAGAATCATTATCCTCTTCCTAGAATTGATGATTTTCTTGATCAATTGAAATATGATAAGTATTTTACTAAGTTGGATTTGAGAAGTGGATATCATTAGATTAGGATTGTTGAAGGAGACACATGGAGACGGTTTTCAAAACAAAGCAAGGTTTGCTTGAATAGATGGTTATGCCATTTGGGATTTGCAATGCTCCTACTACATTCATGAGAGTTATGAATGATGTTTTAAGGTCTTTCCTTGATGATTGTGTGATTGTCTACTTGGACGACATTTTGATATTTAGCAAGTCTCGTGAAGAGAATGTTATGCATTTAAAACAAGTTTTAGATGTCTTAAAGAAAGAAAATTTGTTTTTGAAGATGTCTAAATGTGAGTTTTGAAAGACCTAACTTATTTACTTGGGACATATTGTTGGAGGAGGAGAACTGAAAACATGATCCTTCCAAGGTCAAAGTCATTTTGGATTAGCCCAAGCCCAACAATGTGATAGAGGTAAGAAGCTTTTGGGGAGCAACCCAATATTGGAGAAAGTTTATTGCTAACTTCTCTTCAATTGCAGCTACATTACATGTAGTAACAAGAATTAATAAAGTTTTCCAATAGAGAGGCAAGAAACAAAAATATTTTGATGCATTGAAGGAGAAGATTAGTTCAACTCTAGTTCTTGCACTTCTTAATTTGAGACAACCATTTGAGATACAAATAGATGCAAGTAATTATGCAATGGGAGAAGTCTTGTTGCAACATGGTAAGCCCATTTGTTTCATTCTAAAACTTTTAATGGTGTTTTGATTAATTATCCTTCTTATGATAAGGAGTTGTATGCATTGGTGCAAAGTGTGAAAAAATGGAAACATTATTTTTTGGGAAAAGAAACTATCATTCACATAGAACATCAACCATTGCAATACTTAGAATCACAAACAAATATACAACAAGAAAGTCACTTCAAATTGATGGGTTTTCCACAACAATTCAACTTGGTTATCAGGTATAAGAAAGACATTTATAAAAAAGTTTATGATATGCTTTCTAGGCCTATTTTCAGTGCTTCAGTTATTCTTAAGAATAATTCTACCATGCATGAGAGCTATGTTGAACACCATGCTTTAGATGCTGATTTTAAAGAGGTTTATGCAACTTGTGTCATTCTAACCAAGTAGAGGAATTGGATTACCATGTGCATGATAATCTTTTGTATCATCTTGGAAAGCTATGTATTCCACAAGGTGAAAGAGTCAACATCATAAGGGAATAAAATTCTTCTCTTATTGCTAGCCACTTTGGTGTAGGCAAGACAATGGCTAATTTGAAAAGGTATTGCTATTGGTCTAAAATGAATGAAAGTGTTTCAAGATATGTAAGAGGATGTTCTTTATTTGCCACAAGTAAGCCTAGAAATATAAATTCGGGTTTGTGTACTCCACTTACGGTTCCTTCCCGTCCTTGGGAAAGCATTTCCATGGACTTTGTAGGGCATCTACCTTTGTAAAAAAAAAATCATGATTATCTTTATGTTGTGGTTGGTTGTTTTAGAAAAATTGATGCCTTGTAAGAAGTAGGTTACAATTGAACAAACAACACAAATGTTCTTTCAGCATATTCGGGTACATTTTGGGTTGCCCAAATCCATTATTTCTGATCGAGATTCTCGATTTATTGGGAACTTTTTTTCAAACTTATGTGCACTCATGGACACCAAGCTGAAAAAGAGCACAACATTTCATCCACAAACTGATGGTCAAACATAAGTGGGGAATATAACAGTAAGACATCTTCTTCGTGGTTATTGCAACAAACATCCTAAGCTTTGGGATGAACACCTACACTACTGATCCAGATTTAGGAGCGGAACGAACTGATTAATAGACTTAATACAATAAACACATAGATATGGAGAATACTGCAAATATTTAGTGAACAATATCTTCTATTAAATAATGAAATAGGCTGAAATTGTAAAACTATAGAACTGAAACTTGCTCAAATGGCGGTAGTTATCTCTGAAAAGAGATGTGGCTGCTATGCACATCCATTTGAGAAGAATGGATTACAATGAGGCTCCATAGGCCTTTTTGATATTATTCATGAATTCCAAAACCCTAGACATCCAAAAACCTAACCCTATAAGGTGAAACACCAAAAGTCATGTGGGCCCTATATGTAAGTTGGTGTAATTTGGTACCTCAACTTCGTAGGGCCGTAAATTTTGTATACGACCTCCGTTTTAGGCGCGTAATAGTTCGTTGGAAAGGAATTTAAGAGAACTACACATTCTATTGTCAAAATCTGACTTCGTCTACAGTTTGACTTTGGCAAGCCAAAAAAAACGTTTAGGGCCCCAAAACAAACCCGAAAGTACAACAAGATGTGCTAACATGAAAACATACAAAATAAGCCAGTTGGATTATGCAAGAGGCCACCTATATCCACCTGGAGGATGCGTGGGGATTCTAACAACCCCAAAAGTGTAGAACCCACAATTACAAAGTAGTACAAAAGAACCTGATGAACAAAAACGGACACGAGGAACTAGTTGGAATAGGTGGGTGGCCACCAGTATCCACATGGATCAATCCTCCCCCCTTAGGAAGCAATGGTCTCCATTGCATTGAGTTCGCCCATCAAGTGAGGAAAATTCTGTTGGATTTGGCCCTGGGTGAGCCACTTGCCTTGGTGTAGGAATTGCCCTTGACAACCCGATAAAGCAGGATCCGTTGTTGGCGAGTGACCTTGACTTGTGTGTCATGATATGATCAATGGATTCTTGTTCCATGCAGTCAGGGTGGATCTCTGTTAGTGCCAGTTGTTCTGTGATCTCATAAGTGTCCAATAATGGTGGAAAATATGGCCGAAGGAGGTCCACATTGAATACTGGATGCAGACCAAGGAAGGGTGGAGTGTTGAGTTCAAAGCCTTGGTGATAGTGTAAGGTCCATAACAAAGTGGACGAAGCTTCCGATGGGGCCTGGTGAGACACTCCTTCTGTAGATGTAACCATACTTTTTCGCCAACCTAAAACTTGTGTGGTACCCTCTGTTGATCATGGAACTCCTTGTACTTAGCATTGGATTTCTGCAAAATCTCCTAGACATGTTGGTGGATGTGTTGAATCTGCTCAATGAATCTGGTGGCTTTTTTGATCGCAAACTGATAAGGGGAAGAGTTTGTCTATGCAATGGCAAGAGTGAGTGCAACATGAATAAGTCCCAAGGGTTGGAATCCCAGACCCACCTGAAATGGGCTATGGCCGGTGGAACTATAAAGAGCCTTGTTGTAACTATGTTGGACATAGGGGAGACTCTTGTCCCATGTATGTGGATGCTTAGAATTGTACATGCATAATATGTGCATAATCATCTGATTGATGACCTCTATTTGGCCATCGATTTGGGGGTGGAAAGCAGTGGATTTTGTGATCTTGGTGTCCAACATAGACCAGAGACTCGACCAAAAGGTGTTGAGGAACCTGTTGTATCAGTCGGATATGATGGTATGTCATATCCAAAAGTGGACCCACACTCGTTCGAAGAAGAGCTTGGCAGTATCTGTCGTTGTGACATTATTCTTAAAGGATGTGAGAATGGCCATCTTCTAACACCGATCAACGACCACAAACACACAGTCATTTCCTTGCTTGGTGGAAGGAAAGTCAGACATGTAATCCATTGATATGGATTCCCAATGCTTCTCGGGAATCAAAAGAGGGGTAGATAAGCCTTGCTTCTTGATGGCTGGCTTGGAAATGGCATAGGCAGTGCAATATCTGATATACTTGCTAACGTCATGTCGAAGATTTGGCCAATAAAAATGTTTTTGAAGAATGACCACATTTTTCTCTATGCCAAAATGTCCTACCACCCGACTATAGTGGGCTTCCCAAATCATCTTTGCACGCTCAATTGTAGGAACATAGAGATGGCCCAGATGTCATAAGAGTCTGTCCTAAATGTGAAAATCAGTGACAGTTACGCCTGTACCCAAGAGCTGATATGTGGTGGTGAAGTCTGGATCTTGCTGATAAATTTGGGGCCACTTAGAATCTTCATGTCCAAAGGAATGGAACATAGTGGTGAGTGCAGCCAAAGGGGGATGAATAAGGTAGTCAAAGACACGATTGAAGATACCCATATTATACTTGATGTTGAGATGAAACTGTTGCAGGTAGGTGGACCACTTCTGATGGCCGTTGTTTTGCAATTTTTCCTGTGTCTGTATGAACTACAGAGGATTGTGATCAGTGTGTATGATCGTCTCTTTCCCCAGAATGTAATGTTTCCATTGACGACAAGCTTGTATAATGGAATACATTTCCTTGTCATAGGTGGGGTATTTTCGGACAGTATCAGAGAATGTCTCACTATGGTATTCCACCAGATTCCTGTGTTGAGTGAGAATTGCACCCACAACATAGTCATATGCATTTGTCTCAATCTCAAATGGTTGCAGCAGATCGAGAAAGGAGAGTATCAAATTTGAGCCCAATTGATGCTTAAAATCATCAAATCCTCGTTTCTACTCCTTCCCCCACATGAGCTTGTCCCTAACACTACCCTTGGTCACCTGGCCAAGGGCCTATGCAATATGGGAGAATCCCAACATGAACCATCAGTAGAAGTTGGCTAGCCCCAGAAAGCTCTGAATCTCGGTCGGTGTGGTCAGGGTTGGTCAATCACTGATGACTTGGATCTTAGCTGGATCAACATGTACCCCATGCTCATAAAAAATGTAGCCCAAGTATTGGACCATGTTCATGCCAAAAAATATTTTTTCCATGTTGGCATACAGCTTGTGTTGCCGCAGAGTTCTCAAAACCTGTTGAATATGTCGCATGTGCTCTTCCCACGTTTTGCTAAAGATGATGATGTAATCCAAATACACCACCACAAAGGATTTGGTGAAGGGTCTCAATACATCATCCATCAACCTCATGAAAGTGGTTGGTGCATTTGTTAAGCCAAAGGACATGACTAGCAATTCGTAGAGACCTTTCTTTAGACTTGAAGTTTGTGTTCCATACATTAGTTGGTTCGATGGGAACCTAGTGGTAGCCAGAATTTAGGTCAATCTTGCTGAAGAAATTTTCCCCCTTGAGTTGGTCAAGAAGGTCATCAATTGTGGGAATGGGGTAGCGGTTCCTAATTTTGATTTTGTTTAAGGCTCTATAATCAATGCAGAGTTACCAAGTCTTGTCCTTCTTCTTCACTAGTATAATCAGGCTTCCGCAATGGGAGGGTTTGGGTATGATGTGCCCCTTTTGAAGAATCTCTCAGATTTGATGCTTGATTTCGTCATTCTCCATCAGTGAGTTTTGATAGATTGGTCCATTAGGTAGAGGTGCACCAGGGGTTAGATCAATTGGATGATTGACTTGGAAATGTGTTGGTACCCCTGTAGGTGAGGAGAAGATGTCTCTGTATTCTTCCACGATCTCGTCCACTTGCTTCTACTACGAAGTGAGGCACCGTGTAGAGGCCACGGATGTGGTGACGACCTTATGCTTACTATGAGCATGGATCACAAAGAAGACTAACTTCCCGGTATGTGAAATGACCTTAATGCATTTCTTAGCAGAGATTAAAGAAATAGCAGTAGGCGACACTACCTCTGGGATCCTGTAAAATTGTTTACCCAAAGTAATAATAACACTATGGGATATAGACTCATACACAACATGATGCTTCCATAAATATGGTTTTCCTAAAATAACATCACAAACTTCAAGGGGAGAAATATCACAAAGTACCTCATCTTTGAAAGGCTTGAGGTCGTAGGGCAGACGAAAATGTTGGCTGACACGAAGATCTCCTACTTCGTAAAGCTAGCTGATGGTGTAGGATTGCAGGTACGGTGTCGTTGGCAGGTACAACCGCTTGATGACCTTTGCTGAAATTAGGTTCTTCTGACTACCGTTGTCGACAATGAAATGAATCGGAGCCCCCTTGACCCAGATCTGTGAGTGAAAGAGGCATTCCCCTTCCTCTGGTTCTTTTGGTTCACTTGGTCGGACTTTGGTGGTAGCGACAATGGAACTAGGTTCAACATCGATAATATGCTTCCCTCCTTCAGGATTTGACTCGGAATCAGAATCGACCTCTGACTCGGAAGCCTTCAGCTCGGAGTGGAATTCTTCAGTGTTGTGCCAAGGACTTTTATGGTACTCACACCATTTTCCCGTGTCCTTCTTCATCTTCTCATTTCAGTTATTTTGTTGCATCTTGGAATGGTTGTCTGAGGGAGGCCATCTCGACTTGGTCCCTTGTTGTGTGGGTTGGGGCTGCATTACTTCAACTGTGAGGGGTTTGCAGATCCAAACTCTCACTGTTTCTTCTTAAATTTCTACTCAATCTTGACAACGTATCTATAAGCCATTCCCAAAGAGGATATTTCTAGGAAATCCATTTCTGTCTGAATGTATCTATGAAAAAAACCATGATATTTGAGCACCAGATGAAACTCAGAGTCTTTGATACCCAATTTGGTTCATAGGGTATGGAAAATATTGGTGAATTTTGGTACTGTCTGGTCCCTTTCTTGACGTAGGGTGGTCCATCTGGTGTACTGGTCCTTGTAGCTTCCAACATGGTAGTACTTTTCTTTAATGGAATCTCGAAAGGAATCCCATGTAGGGGGCACCATAAATATTATATATTCCTCCATGGCCCTTTTCTCAGAGTAAGTATCCCACCAGTCTTTAACATGGGGAACAACCTTGAGGAGTGCAAAAGCGATCTTTTCCCTATCGGAAAAATTGTGGACCAAAAAATATCCTTCAAATAGATTCAACCATTTATCTACAACATCCACATCTATCAGTCCTTCAAATAATGGAATATCAAAATTTACTTGTACCTTGAAGGGGGTTGCATGGCCGCTTGATGAAGATGCTTCTCCTGTGGGAAATCGTCGAAGGATCTACGCGAAGTTGTCCATCATTTCATTCCTTTGTCACGCGAGGGCTTCCTCGATAAACATTTTAATAGGATCTCGTAATACATCATCTTTCTTTTCATCTCCCATGGGTTGCTGTGAGGCTCAACACAACTGACCTGGTAATGGCTCGATTGGTTCAAGTCCCAACTTCGTTTACCCAAATCTTGTCCGGGAAATGCACGAAGAAAAATAAATGAAGAGCAGACCGCTCTGATACCACCATTCTAGATTTAGGAGAGAAACGAACTGATTAACAGACTGGATACAATAAACACAAATATATGGAGAATAACACAAATATCTAGTGAACAATATCTTATATTAAATAATGAAATAGGCTAAAATCGTAAAGCCGCAGAACTAAAACTTGCTCGAATAATGGTAGTTATCTCTGAGAAGTGGTTGCTACACGCATCCTTATGATAAGAATGGATTAAAATGAGGCTCCATATGCCTTTTTGATATTACTCATGAATTCCAAAGCCATAGACATCCAAAAACCTAACCCTAGAAGGTGAAACGCTAAAATTCATGTGGGCCCTACAGGTAAGTTGGTGTAATTTGGTACCTCAACTTCCTAGGGCCGTAACTTTTTCATACGACCTCTGTTTTAGGCACGTAATAGCCTATTAGAAAGGTCTTTCAGATAACTACACATTCCACTATCAAACTTTGAATCTGTCTACAGTTTGACTGTGGCGAGCCAAAAAAACAACGTTTAGGGACCCAAAATGGCCCAAGAAGTACATCAAGATCTGTTGACATGAAAACATAAAAAATAAGCCATTTGGATTAGGCGAGAGGCCACCCGTATCCACCTGGAGGATGTGTGGGGCTTCTGACAGCCTAAGAAGTGTATAACCCACAATTAAAAAGTAGTACAAAAGAACATGTTGAACAAAAACGGACACGAGGAGCCAGTTGGAATAGGTGGGTGGCCACCAATATCCACTTGGATCAACTACATTCAACATGCTTATAACCAGGATAGGCACTCTTTGACTCAAACATCTCCATTTGAGGCATGTTTTGGTTATTTTCCAAAATCTCCTCTATCTTTGGAAAGGATATTTCTATTGATGGTCATTATGACATTGATAGAGAAAAGAATTTCATTGAACAAATTCAGTTGATGCATCAAATGGTACAACAACAGTTGGAAAAGAGCCAAGAAAAGTACAAGACAAGAGATGAAAAGCATTGTGTTTATCGCAGTTTCAAATTTGGAGATGAAGTTTGGATTTACATTAGCAAAGAGAGGCTTAAAGGAGAAGGTAAAAAACTGAAATCAATTATATATGGACTTTTTAATATTCTTGAAAATATTGGTAACAATGCCTTCCAATTGGATTTTCCTCCTAATATGAAAATGTATGCAGTTGTTAATGTTGAGAATTTGAGATTGTATGAGCCTCCTTTAATTGATTATCAAGGAGAGCATGTTCAGATTCCTTCCATAGATGAATTCTCACCAGAATATCTTTTAGAATTGCATGAGGATACAATCCTTGACAGGAGGATGAGAAATTCAAAACAAGGGAATGTGGAATACCTTCATGTTGGTCTTAAAGGCACAAATTAAAGAAAAGCTAAATGGATTGAGGTTGGAAAGGTGAGGGAACTGCACCCTCATCTTTAGATTGACTGAAAGTAGTCTTTTGGAGGTCCAAAATATTCCCAATGGGGAGGAGTGATCTAGGGGATTAAAATATGTTCAAAAATGGATAGGCTGACGGGTGCTACATTTTAGGTCGGCGCCAAGCCACATCGGCCATGCGACCGACACCTTCGTCGGAAAAGGTGATTTTCCCCCTAACTGTGTGACATTATGCCCCAATTTGCGGAATGACACACGTGATGGTTTTTTGGCATGGGAAATGCTTGGAGCTAGGTTCAGTTTTGCAAGAGGTGTGTTTTGGCAAGCAGAGACAATAAGCTATTGGGGAAAAAAATCCAGAGTTATATTTGTTTCTCAGTTTTGGGCCAAACTATGTGCATGAAGAGCCCATCTAGGGGATTTTGGATGTTCTGGAGCCATTAAAGCCATATGTTTTGCATTCTGGGCATTGTAAAGAACTAATTTTGAGACTTTGATAATTAATGAAAAAGATCCAATAGAAGCTAGACCAGGAGATGTAGCCCAAGAGAGGGGCGAACTCTTTTATCATTTTGTTGTGTTATGTTCTTTCTTATGATGGTTGTTTATGTTTGTTTATGCTTCTCATGTTAAGTATAAAAACCTCATTAAGTTTATGTGTTTGCAACTTTATCCAATTGCCTAAATCACATAACTATTTCACTTACAAATTTGTACACACAAGCCTTTTTCATTTTCAAATCAATCCTCTTCTTTGCAAATTTGCATAGTTTCTCACTATATTGTACATAATGCACGTACATTAAATTTTAACACGTTAATAATCTTCGAGGTTTTAGAATATAAGCATGTACCTATATAAATTATAAAGATAAACATTGTTATATCCATTTTTATGAAACAAATATTCTCTTTAGAGGAATTTAAGCATGTATATTCATAAATAAAAATAAAAATAAAAGCATGAAATTTTAACCCAATACTTAATACTTATATGTAGGTATGATATTTTCATCACAAAGTTTCCATAGGAAAGAGTTCATCTTACTACACTTTATGGTACACCCTCCTTGATTCCATCAATCATGTCACATGAATATCTCATAGCATATTCATGGCCATAACTCACATTCCTTGATAGTTGTGTTAAATCGCAACATTTATATTCATTGAATTTCCCAATCCTAAATGGTAATTTTGCATTGTGACACTCATTAGGGATATGCTACACTAAGGTTAGTTGACTTTGGTTGGTCATTTTTCATTATGGTTCACTATGGTGTTTGTTGGTGGTTGGCCAAGGTGAATGGTTAATAATGTTATTAAATTTTATGTCATGTTGTAGAGTTTATCAAAGCTTATGCCATATTGAGACAATCATGAAGGTTGTTATCGCATTGGAACACATTTCTTGGGTTATTTTGGATTACAACATTCCAACATGGTTATGTTAAACAAGGGTTTGGTTGCATTAAAACATTTTTCTTGCATTATGTTGGATTACAACATTTTGACATGGTTATGTCACATTCAAACATTCATCTTAGGTAATGTCATGTTGTAATGTTCATTAAATGTCATGTCACATTGCTATGTTCATTAAGGGATTTGTCACAATGCGATATTAATCAAATGTGATGTCACATTGTTACATTAATTAAGGGTTTTGTCTCATTTCAATGTTCATGAAGGGTTATGATATATTGTGACATTCTTGAATGGTTATGTCAAACTGAGACATTTATTTTGGCTTATTTTGTGTTAAATTGCTACGTTCTTTAATATTTATGTTGCATTGAAACACTTATCAAGGGTTATGTTGCATTGAGTTATTATCAAATTCAACAAAACTCTATACAAATTAAGCCTTGATAAACATTTCAATGAAACATAAATATTAAGGAACATATCAATTTAACAAAAATTAAGCCAAAATGAATATCTCAATTTGGTATAATCATTGAAGAATGTCAAAGTCTATCATAACCATTGATTTTAATATTTAAATGAGAAAAAACCTTTAATGAACATCACAATGTGATATCACCCTTAATGAATGTCACTTTGTGACAAAACCCTTAATGAAAATCACAATGCAACAAAACCCTTAATGAATGTCACTTTGTGACAAAACCCTTAATGAACATCGTAATGTGACATGAAATTTGATGATCGTCACAATGTGAGATAGCCATTGATGCTTCCATATGAATTTCACAATCTGAAATAAGCATTAAAGATGTTGCAATCCAACATAACCATGTTTGGACGTTGTAATCCAACATAACCCAAGAAAAATGTTGCAATGTGACATCAACTTTGATAAAATCTGCAATGTGAAATAATCTTTCAAAACATTATTAAACCATTAAACCATTAACCTTGACCAACTGCAAAAAAACACCATAGTGAACCATTATGAAAAATGGCCAACCAAAGTCAACTAAGCTTAGTGTGACATAACCCTAATGACTGTAACAATGCAACACAACCATTTAGGATTTGGAAATTCAATGAAGATAAATGTTTCAATTTAAAAAAAAATATTGAGAAATGTTAGTTATGGCCAACCAAAGTTAACAAAACTAAATGCAACATAACCTTTGATAAACGTTGCAATGCAACATAAATATTAAGGAATGTTTCAATTTAACAAAAATTAAGTCAAAATGAATGTCTTAATTTGACATAACCATTAAATAATGTCACAACCTATCATAACCCTTGATCAACATTGAAATGTGACATAACCTTTAATGAACATCACAATGTGACATCACATTTGATGAATGTCACTTTGTGACAAAACCCTTAAAGAACATTGCAATGTGACATGAAATTTGATGAACATCAAAACATGACATAGAAATTAACACCACTATATGAATGTCTTCATTAGCTAATATGAATGTTTCAATGTGACATAACAATGTTGGAGTGTTTTAATACAACATAACGCAAGAAAAATGTTGGAATGCAAAAAAACCCTTGATGAATGTTGCAATGCGACAAAACCCTTGAATAATGTCACTACCTATCATAACCCTTCATTGTTAAGCCCTAATATTGGCTCATTACCCCTTAATTGGGGCATATTATATTAGTAATGTTATTTTATTTATGTCAGCTTTAGGCCATTAGTTGTAATTATACCTCCTAGTCTCCTATATATACCAAGGAGACATTTTCATTTTGAATCATCTTGTACTAGAACATCTAAGTGGGGTAAAAGGAGGTTGCCCCCTCGAAGAGGATTATTATCTGAAATTATCTCGTTTTCAAGGCGTTGAGTACTTTTTCTGAGGATTTTCTATGCTATATTGATATTTGGTTCCTAACATATGGTATCAAAGCTCAAGGTCTTGGGGTTTCGCTGCTACATATGAGACACCTTGGAATTTTCTCTATAAATTTTTTTATACAACATTTCAGAAGGAACGGATTGGAGGATATTTAGTAGATGGATCAAGGTACGTTGGGTTCAAAATTCATCTCCTATGGCCTTATACTTTCAGAGATACATCCTGTACAAGATAGGGTTATGGAATCATCCTGAACTGCGTCATTGCGACATTTTCTCTATAAAAAAATTTATGTAAAGTTTCAGAGCCTAAAATCTAGAGGATATTTACAGAAATTAGTAAGGTATCTGTGGTAAAAATTTCAGCTTCTGGGTCATCTTAAATTTGTAGATACACCCTGTGTAAGATAGGGTATCTGACTAGTCCTATTGACTAGTCTCAAGAAGGTAATCTAGGTAAAACAATCATAACTTCTTCCCAGAGTATCCAAATTGCATGGGACTAGTTTCATTGGATTGTGGACAGTCTGTAGTATTTCTGGTGTGAGTTTCAGAATTTTATATCAATCATTTTGTGCGGGGTACGCTATACAAGTGAGATCTCCTGGAAAGACCAAAAATCGGCAAGTTGTGGGGAAGTTATCGTAAATTCCACTTGGCACATCCAATTTTGATAAAACCTATTGCATTGCAGAGAAGAAATATCAGAGAGCTACTTAAAAGAAAGTTTCATACCCAGAAGGGTTGAAACATGGGAGATACAACATAAGAAATATTGTCTAGCAGAACCACCTCAAAATCAAGGTTCAAAAGTGATACTTGGCCAACATGCCACCAAAAAAGGGAACTTCTACACCAAATAAGCCTCCAGAAAATCCTACTTAGACTCTTGATGAAGGCAAAGAAATGCGTAGGGACATAAATGAACTACAAAATAACATGGATTCAATGGAAGCTAAGTTGGATACTAAGATGGATTCAATGGAAGCTAAGTTGGATACTAATATGGATGGTTTAAAAGGGGAGATCATGGAAGTATTGAAAATTTTCGTAATAGAGAAGACACTTGAAAGTGAAAATGCATCCCATGAAATTCATGATGAGGACACAAGGAAGGTGAATCAAGAATGGAGAAACTCCAACTTTGGTTTGAAGACCAACCACGTTC
>ML832730.1:41044-51904 GCA_009831015.1 Picea engelmannii
CAATAATAATATAATTATATCAAAATTAATATAAACAAATTCAATAAAGTCTTTTTTTTAAATTTAATGTAACATTATAATGTATATAATATTATAACGATATTATATGTCTCTTTTCATTGTCAAATAAAAGTAAATATATGATATTTTAATTTCAAAATAAATATTTAATATGTTAATTTTCATTTAAAAACAAATTAAAGTAAATATATGATATCTTATTTTCATAATAAATATTTAATATGTTAGTTTTAAATATTGTTATGTTGTAAAAGTTATTTCTAATTAAATATCATTTTTATATTTAAAAAAAATTAAACTTGATGATAATGATGATTAATGTTCTATTTAACTTAAGAAGGTGACAGTTTACTTATATTTCTTTAAAATTTTGTTTTTGTACTCTAAAAGCATTGAGGGAATCTTTCTAAAATCACCACAGTTTTGTTGAGTTATAAGTTAGGAAGGGTGGTAGTGTGACACATATTTTGAAATTGATATCTAATGTGGGTATAGGCTAGACAATCTAAGAGAAAGTGTTTTTCATCTTCAACCCCCTTAGTATGTTGACACTTTTTAGTTTCATGGCGTTTTAGGAATTGACCAAAGCCCTCACTATGTAGTTCATGAGAATTTATTCTTATTTTAGCAATGCTTATTTATTTTTTTACACTTTAATTTTAATCTTCTAGATTATAGTTGATTAACTTCTTACACTATCTTTTAGTTCTAGATTATAGTTGATTAACTTCTTACACTATCTTCTAGTTCTAGATTAAGATTGATTACCTCATGTTACAATAACAATAAATATATATTTATATTATTATCATTTTTTATTTTTATTTTAATTTAATATAAAATATTATATATATTTACATATATTGAATTAAGCTTTACTCATAATAAAAATATTACAATTACTTCAGTATTGAATTATAAATACACCTTGTTTTTCAAATTCCCAATATATTCGAATTTATCCACATCCCTGTCTTATTTTAGTCCTCACTATTAGAGAGCCTTAATGAATTCGAGGAAACCAATAAAACAATCCATACGCATTCAGTCATAAGAGTTGAAACGTTGGAGGCAACCATTTTTTAATGTAAATGTAATGGGGATATTAGAGGATATATTTTGTTTAATTTTTTTTTTCTAACTAATTTTAAAATTTATAAATTAAACCAAAAGTAATGTTATAAATTAAAAGGATGGAAGATTTGACAATTAAAATTAAAATAGAAGATATCGTTCATACGAGGTATATTAAAGTTCATACCGGAACTTAAATTTATTTTAAGTTTTTTTTTTATTATTATTTATCGTATTTTAATTTTTTATTATATTATAATAATGTAAAAAAATTTATGTTATTTTTTATTCTATTTCTTATTTTTAATTTATTTTAGATCTAATTTTGATTATTTTATAATTTTAATTATTTCGTAATTTTATTATTTCATATATCTATATATTAGTTATATTTAGATTTAAATTTAACAATTTATTTATAAATTAATTGTAAGTCCAAATCGTAATCATTGTGTTTATTTCATTTATGGATAGATTTTCATCTTTCTATTTTATTAGAATCCATTTTAATATAATTAAAATTGAAAATTACTATGAATAATTTTTTGAAGTATGTTAGCATTTTAAATTTTGTTCCTAAATTTATATAGTTAAAGAAGGTTGTCCCTTGTTTACTATTCTTTTTGGCATATATATTGATAAGTTAGAAGATTGTTTGGAAAAAATAGGTATAGTCATCAATCTTCTTCTTTATGCCGATGATATCGTTCTTATGGCAAGGAGTGAAAATCAACTAAGAATTCTCAATTATTTTTGCTCCAATATGGGTATGCCAGTTAATACTGATAAGACTAAGGTCATGATTATTAAATCCAATAAGAACCCTTATGATACCTTCATATATGACAACAAAAACTTGGAGGAAGTGACTTCATACAAATATCTTGGAATCTATATTCAGCACAAGCTCAATTGTAATTATAGCACTGATAAAGGGATTATTGGGGGATGGAAAGCTTATTATGGGCTTGAAAACAATTGTAAATTTTGAGTTGGGATAAGAAGCTCAATGAGATTTCTGTGGTGAGGGTTTTGAGTAATGTTCGGAAAAACCACAGTGGTGTTGATGGATTGTTGACATTTTTGATCCATATCACGATCCATATTCAAGACAAGAAGCTAGAACAAACCCTAATACCCATATGAAAATCACTTTCTCTTAGATTGTCCAGCCTATATCCATATTAGATCTTATTTTCAAAATATTTGTCACACTTCCAACCTTCCTAACCTCTTAACTCAACAAAAGTATGGTTATCTTGGAAAGTTTCTCTTAATGATTTTCAACCATAAAAACAAAATTCTAAAGAATCGCAAGTAATCACTAATCATCATCATCATCATTATTATAATAGCTTGACTTAAAGTTTTTTGTCTCTCTTATCTACATTTTAACCATTCATATATAATAAAAATGTATAATAAAAATGTATGATATAAAATTTTGATTAATTATTAATATATAAGAAGACAAAATTTTGATTTACTATAAATATTTTATTTCAAATAAAATCAATAATAATAATAAGTAATTAAATAACTATAATAATAATAATCTTATTAATTTAATGTTATATTCTAGTGAAACATAAAATTTTCTAAGAGAAAGAGAGGAAAACCAGTGAACGATTTGATGAAAAGTTTATACTCTAATGAAAAAGACGAAGACAAATCCAAGAATAATAAATTCATGTAGAAAGTTGTCTTGTTAATCTAAATGCAAGGAGAATAAGATGTCAGCATCTCCCAAACACGCCAAGGTTAAAACAAAAAGGAATAATTGGCACGCCTTGTCACTATTTTCATCGTTTGTTAATAATTCAATAAGTAAGAGATGGAAAACTATGAAGGTATCTTAAGAAAATTTAAATTATTGGCATTCCTTGTGACTATTTTCATAGTTGGTTAATAATTCAATAAGTAAACGATGGAAAACTTTGAAGGTATCTAAATAAGTACAAGAAAAATTGAAAGAATTTTAATCTAAACCATGGAAAACTTTTTGATAATTTAATAATAATTCGATAAACCATGAAAATATTTGAAGGGAAGGTATCTAAATAAGTTAAAAAAAATTGAATGAAGACTAGTGTTCGATTTTTCTTACCAAAATACTTCAAGGTTTTGTAAATGCAAACATTTCTTTTGATATTTTCACTAAGGAAAAATAGTATGGAAAACACTCAAATTGCGATAATTTTTCTATAGTGATGAGAATTTGGATGGAAAAAAAAGCTCCAAAAGTGCTGATAAAAACTTTTGGTCTATAAAATTTAGTTTAAAATATTCGAACTTAAAGCACATAGCATTTAGTGTGTTTGGTTGTGAGAACATAACCTTTGCAGTTACATTCATGGTTGGTTCCTTAAGAGTTTGGTCTTCCACATGTTTGGAAAACACTGGTTCAAAATATTTGAACTTAAAGCACATAGCATCTAGTGTGTTGGGTTGTGAGAACATAACCTTTGCAATTACATTCGTGGTTGGTTCCTTAAGAGTTTGGTCTTCCACATGTTTGGAAAACGTTGGTTCAAAATATTTGAACTTAAAGCACATAGCATCTAGTGTGTTGGGTTGTGAGAACATAACCTTTGCAGTTACATTTGTGGTTTCTTCCTTAAGAGTTTGGTCTTCCACATGTTTGGAAAACACTTGAGTTTTTTCTGTTTAAATGTAAAATCCCATGTGCTTCAACGGGATTGTATACCATTTCTCCATTGGTTGAGACATATAAATATTACCATTTCTCAATTTTTGTTCATCTATATGTGTGTTGTATCTGATTGTTATACCTCCTTTTTTTTCTCTGGTTATTAGCTTTAGTATCTAGGTTAGGATTTGGTATGATTTCAACAAGGGGTATGAGAGTGGGGGTTCAAGAGATGCATGCATGTACACAGTTATTGTAACATAGAGAAGCTGACATTGTTGTGAATACTTACTACTTGGAAGGTTATCTTCAGACAGGTAAAAGTGAAGCAGTGACAATGCGATGGCATTGCCTAAAACAAACTGGATGAGACTTTCATGAATATGGAATTGGATAGATACAGTGAGCAAGGTTTTTTTATCATAACTAAGGCTTAGAATTATTGTGCATAGAGCGATAGCAAAAAACCAGACAACTACGGGATGTGTCGAGCAATTGGACAAGCATGGGTTATTCGATGCACTAGAGGACGTTTAGTTGGATCCAATAGTGAGCCTGATATGCACACCATCGAGGCGGAAAAGAGGTATTGATCCCTTGAGCGGGCGTGTAGGCACAGATGCGGGAATGGATTTGGTGCAAGTGAGAGATGATTGGAAATGGAGGTTGGACTACTATGTTAGCTAGCACTGCATGGAATTGGACAAGGAATTGTGCAACCAAGAGGAGGGATGAACCAAAGTGAAGATCTATTGGGAAGTGGAGGCACTAGGGAGGGTATTGGTTGAAGTCCTTATGAGAAA
This sequence comes from Picea engelmannii, assembly GCA_009831015.1. Classification (NCBI taxonomy): domain Eukaryota; kingdom Viridiplantae; phylum Streptophyta; class Pinopsida; order Pinales; family Pinaceae; genus Picea; species Picea engelmannii. Next base: position 45,593 of record ML832730.1, read on the forward strand.
GATTGCAAAGGATGGATACTCTAGCATGGAGATTCACATGACTCCTATGCAGATAGTGTGAAAGTGAACATTTTTTTCACCAAGGTAGCACCAGGCAAGGTGGTGAGGGGAGTGAGCAAGTGTTGCTTTTGCTGGGAGGTCAAGGCAGTTGGGGGAAATGCTTCCTTCAAAGCGGGTTGGAACATGGAATCGCATAAATATGGTTTGATTTGGAGATAAGGATTTTTTTGATGTGGAAAATGCCAAGAAAATACAATGTATTTGTGCTACAATATTATGGATATGGAGATTTCTTATGTTGATAGATTGAATATGCTACATGACTGTAACTTTTGGTTCAAACAGATATATTGAATACAGGGTTTGAGGTGGATTTGACACCATATTAAATGTAAAAGTGGGCATAATACTTGGTTAGGAATGCGTACCTCATTTTAATTTTGAAATGTCACTGATAAACTCTAGATGACCTAGGCTATAGGGGAGAGCATGTGGTATTCTTGGATACCCTTTTTTTGAGGGTAGTCTAGTTGGTTTTGGCCATGGAGGGAAGTTAGGTCAACAGTCATGGTTTTTCGAAAATAAGTTTCAAATATTGAGGGAGCATAAGCTATATGTCAAGTTCAACAAGTGCTCATTTTATGAGAGGAAGATACATTATTTGGGCAATATCATATCAAAGGAAGGGACAACAATGGATCCAGAAAAGAAAAGATCCATTGAGGGATGACCAATACCAAATAATGTCTCATAGGTGATATCCTTCATGGGAATTGTAGGGTATTATAGAGGATTTCCTGAAGGCTTCTCAAAGATTGCACACCCAATCACATCTTTACAAAACAAGGGTGTGATATTTGAGTGGACACTTAAGTGTGAAAGTAGTTTTCAACACTTGAAATATTTATTAACAAGTGGACAAATTTTAAAAATTGTTGACCCCCATGAAGATTTCGTTGTATGCACTAATTCATGCAAGGAAGGGCTATGGGGAGTTCTTGGTTAGAATGGGCATGTGATATGTTACGAGTCGAGGAAGTGAAAAGAGAATGTGAGATGTTATGCCACTCATGATTTAGAATTGGAAACCATAGTGCATTCCTAGATGATGTGGAGGAACTATCTCATGGGGAAAATATTTGAGTTTAGGACAAACCATAGTGCTCTGAAATATTTGTTTGGAGATCCAAACTAGAATGTCAGGAAAAGTAGATGCTTCAAATTCCTCAGTGAATATGACTTTGATATAAATCATATCAAAGGTAAAGATAAAAAGGTGGTTGATGCACTCGACAAGAAAGTGCATGTGATGCATGCTACAACCATTAGAATGTATAAATCATATTTGAAAGAAAGAATTTCAGAGGTTGCAAAATTAGATCAACAATACATGGAAATAAAGGAAAAATTACAGCAACTTCGAAATTGAGCCGTAGGGATAGTAAAGGTCCAATGGACCTCATATGGTCCTGAGGACACAACTTGAGAGCATGAAGATGATATGCGGGAAGAGTACCCACATATTTGTAAGAATTTTCAATAATTTGATTGTACATGTGTATATAATGCACTAAGGATAGTGCATAAATAAGGGGAAGGGGAATGTAATAGCCCTAGGATGAACCCCAATTCTAAATGTAAATGTAAATTTACATATATGCTAATGAGTCAGGATATTTTGGGCCAGGGTGGCTTTGTATATATGTTTTGACGCCAGGGTGCATGTGTGATTATTAGGCTAGAGATCTTGGATGTTGAAAGGCCAACGAGCCTATATTTGTAATATGTAATCACACTCATATATTAATGGAAACACATCACTGCTACAGACCAACAAGACAAAAAGAGTATGGGGGGATAAACTCCACTAGAAAGTGAAAGGGGGGCTAAGAGTATAAGATGAGGGGCTAAGCCAAGGGGTCTTAAGACCAAAGAAATATTATATTAATATTCCTAAAAGTCCAAAGTATAAGTATGGGATGTTCATTTATCCTAAGTTTCTAAGTGGGAATGAATCACCATGTCGAGGGTTCCATGTGGGGAGCCCACATAGTTCCCAACATGAAAAGTTTCAAGTTGTTAAAATGTACATATATTCTGGTAATTTAGTTCATTTTCCCATGATTCCTTCATCAATATGATGATCACTCCTCTCCTACCATCCATACCTTCCTACCATCACCAAACATGTACTTTGAGAAGCTTTGTAGTTGTTTTCAACCAGTGACTCGAGGAGTTGAGTTGAATAAGCAGGTTTTCAGGCTTGTGAGCATTCTCTCCAGGTGAGATAACTATTGGGAATTGTTTTCCCAAGGTGCCAAGTTGTAGCTATAGGGCTATGAGACTTCATGTCTAGCTTGTTGTTGAATCCTCAAAAGAGAAGTGAGGAATCCTAAGGACTGTTGATCATAGAAGGTGCATACTTCTTGGGGTGGGGCAGGCATGTAGGGAATGAGAGATTGTAGGCCATCTACTAGAGTTGACACCTTAGTATGATAATTTTTTCTATTGAAATACCTTAGCCTGGCTTAGGATTCCTTTTCCCTGGTGGATTTCTAGCCCCAACTCAGGGGTGACCTGCTCCTAAGAGTTTATGAGCAATAGAGTCTATAGTTGGGAGGAAAGTGTAAGGTCTACACACAATTGGTGATTTATTTACACAAGATAAGTGTCTCTTACATGTTTATTATAAATGTTGTGTTGCTTTTTGTGTATTATCTGTCATGGGTTTTTCCTATATTATTATGCATGTGTATATTTGTTGTATTTTGTATAATTATGTACATATGCAGAGAATTTTTATTTAATTTAATTGTATTAGAGTTGGAAATTTCATGTGGCATTTCCTAGCTCAAGGTTGGGGATGCTACAATGTGGTATTGAAGCAATTATGGTTGAGATGATTGTAATGGGGACATAGCATTACTGCTCCAATACCTTCCCATATATCAACACTATATGTAACATCAAGCTAATAGCCTTCTCCACCTATTTATTTGATGGATGTAAGATAAATTTTATCCAATCCTTTATGAATTGGTAGGCATTTCTTCTCAAATCGTGCATAAATATTCAATCAAGCTACCATCACCTCTCCAACTAAATGTGACAAGAATCCATGGGAAAAACTGAAAATATAAAGATAGATCACTGGAAACCCCACTATTGTAAATAATCAAACACTTCTCCCTCATAGTGACCCTATTCCTATTTCATAACCTTTATATCCTTTATGGCACTTTATATCCTTGTATATTATGTGTACACTTCAATTTCAATTCCCAAACAACTTCATTAGAAACCAAATTTTATGAACTACCACTATGAATACTTAAATTACATCTACCTTCTATATCACATTTCAATCTGAAGAGTGTATTACTTTTTTATGATTCCTTCGAAATCTCTTATTGAAACCCTTTCCTTCTTCTACCTGAGGTTTCCTTTATTTTATGGACCCCTTTCTATAAAATTCCTTTTCCATGGAGATGTGGGGTTAATTCCCTTTTCAAACATCCCATCCACCCTGCACTTGCATCCCACAAAATTTCTCGCAAACATATTTATGATCCTCGTTCCCTATAGCCTACATTAGTTACCCCACATACCACACCTACATTCTCATACTTATTCTATTTCCTAATTCCTTTGTATCTCATGAAAATAGATGACACCCAACCTTTCCTCCTATAAGCATCCTTCCTCCCACATCTGACATTTTGCATTAATACTCTTGCTTCTCGACCCACATTTGACATAGGATGTGATTTTTATTTTTGAGGTAATCATAAAACATTTTCTGCACATATTTTTCACAATGAGAGAGGATATTGTTAATTAACAAGGATTAATTTTTGCAAAGCCCCCCAAGCCTTGTGTATGGAAATGACAACTACCATTTTATTAGTGGCATGCCCTAAGTGTATGAGGAGTAAAGCTTTAACAATGGATTGACCCCTAATTTATTATTAGTAGGGAACCTATCGAACAATTTTTTTTATTTACACATGTAATCCTCACATTTACCTAAGAACCTTGAAAGTGGAAAAGATGGAAAACAAGAAAACTTGAGAGAGCCATTATGTGGAGATACACTGAATTTGTTGGCCCATCAAAGTAGACAATTCCAATGGTGTATTGCATATAAGTGGTATTCTAAACTTTCCAAGGAAGACAAGATCAAAAACAAAGTTTGGATGTTGGTGATAGCTAAGGCTAGATGTGTGCCCAAGGTATTTGATTTCAAATAACTTTTAGCATGGTGTGATAAGATATTTGATTCAAAGAACCATCTGATTGAAGTGAAGGAATGAATAAGGATGCATGTCCCTTTAACACCAAAAACTTTTAGAAGGATGTTGCAGCTCCCAGCACAAGATGGATTCCTCAAACTTTCTAGGGTAGATTCTTTCTTGGATGCTCAATGTGGTGGCATGAGTTTCCTAAGGGATTTTTTGGTCCAAATTATTGTCAAACCCTTCAGCACCAGTCGGATTAATACATGCATGGTTTCTCATCTATACAAGTATTTTGTGTGTATTTTTGTATGTATGGTGGGTTAGGACCCAACAAACGTTGTCACCGGGTATGTTTTGCAGATACTTCATTACTCGGTATGAGTATGGTTTATTTTCGATTGGTAACACATTATTGTGAATGAGATTTCCCACCAATTGTCAAACTTCATTCACGCCAATATTTTTCTACATGACATTTTACTCATTTCTTTCTTTCTCTTATTGTAATACATTCGAGGGAATTCCCTAAGGGGAAATGTCGATTTGAATGATGACCCTTCTCAATTCTGGTACCCTATGTTGTGGAAGCACAAAGAGCCTTTCCATTTCTATTAAATCCAAGATTCTTTTGTTAGAGAGTGCATAAGTATACTCACTGGGATTGAACTATCCAGGGTTACAAAGAAAGCCATCGATTTTCTCCCAATAGAGGAAGTATGTGTATTCGAGGTGAGAAATATATCTAGGTGCAATGTCTAGAAGAAACTAGATCTAACTAAATGTCTACCTTGATACTCGCAACATAGATTATCTAGATTTTTTATATTAGTGGGAGTAATTACAATATTCTAACATTTCATCGTCCATTTCTTCATGTGAAATTTTGTGTTTCACTTCATTTACATAAAACAAGGGTTCAAAATGAACATAAGAAACTAGAGAAAAATTAACAATATGATCCTTACTTTTAATCTTTTGATGAATTTTGTTTGAGTTTTTTACTTGAACTCGATGAACAAGTTATAGAAAGCTAAACATGCCTACCACCAAAACTTGTGTTGTTTATGGAACAATGAAAAATGCCATCTTTATATGTCTCTTTCCACAAATATTGTTTTTTCATTACTTAAATCTTCTTTACAGTACCACTCTTCCCTCTCATTAAAGATGACATTAATAATGAATATAATTTTTTTTATACAACTTATAACCTTATATCTCTTCATTATAGGAAAAAAGCAAGTCCTAAATTTTGTAAAAATAACTCCATCCATACACACTTACTTAAACAAAGAGATATCATATTCCTAAATAAAGTTATGAGAAGATTTGAAAGATAAAATGTTTAGTTTGTTATTTTATGATATATATATCAAATATGTTTTTGGCTTTGTCACCATATGATATATATATATATATGAAGGAAGATAACTCTTATGATAGTGAAGCATACATGTGTTTTAATCAAATTATGTTTTTACTATTTTTATTAATTGAAAAAAATACATTATTTTACTATTTTTGTTAATGGAAAAAAATACATTAATGTTGATATGATTATAAATAAATTTTAAATTTTAAAAATAAAGAATGTAAAAAGTAAGAACTATATTCATTACAGTGAAACAAAAAGGAAAAATGCAATTTTTTCTAAATATTTATCTAAAAATTATAAAATTCTATTATGCAATTGACATGATTATAAATAAATTCTAAATTCTAAAAATATAAATTGTTATAGTGAAGGGAGAAAGAAAAAATGCAATTTTTTCTAAATATTTACCTTAAAAATTATAAAATTCTATTATGTAATATAACACAAGGTAGTTTACTAAAAGTGTATGAAGTGGTAGTTTTTGAAGAACAATAGGAGACTAGACACTCCACACCGCTTCGCATAGCTATTTCAATGTTTACAACTTCACCGCCCTCGAGCTTGAACAATACAATGTAATGTACCAAAGGAAAAGACAATGGGTTATGGGTATAGAAAGATTTTACTTGTATCGAAGTCTTGGTTTTATATATATATATATATATATATATATATATATCGAAGTCTTGGTTTTATATA